>MAYD01486426.1:0-10178 GCA_001909325.1 Ruellia speciosa
GGAGAAATAGTACCGGTCTGTGGGAATTTTTCTTCAAAATATGTTGCAAAATGATTTAAATATGATTCAGTACATAGATTCAGGTGTTTGAATTAGGGTCATATCCCCCTTTCGGCAAGCTTGTTTTAGTGTAAGGAATTGTGTTTCCGTGATAATTTTCAGATATAAGAGATTCATCCTTGACTGTTTACTTGTCATTAGTTGAGAGTCAGATTCGCGAGTTTATTTTAGTCTCAAAAGGATAAGATAAATTCCAAATGCATTTACACACTCTTGTTAGTTAATTCCGAAAGTACTATATGGGTAATTTCTGCAGTTAAGAGACTTGGGAGAATAGGTTTAATATCTGCAATAGATTTACTTTCATGTTGTAGATTTAATTTCATGCCATAGAGTAATTTTTAATACCTGCACTAGTGTAATTGTTAGAAGTATCCCAAGTGTTTGACTGTATGAAAGAAAACCGCAGGAAATTGTGAAATACTGCTTGAGGTCAACTGTGTTTCATCTATGGTGATGTCTCGCTCGGCAAGTAATCATAATTGACAACGATTCCAAAAGAATGCGTGTTGATTGTTGAATTCTCAAATGTAATTACTCGTAAGCCAAAAGCCTAAGAATTTATTATGTGTATATCTGTGAATATGTGTGTTAATTCAAGTATTCATTAACTGGCTATTAGTACCTGTCTTGGGAATATGGTTGGGAATGCGTAGTATCTTGCAGTTAAACTAGTTATTCATTATCAAAGTTTCTACAATTAACAAAATGTTTGAAAACTCGGAAGACTTGATCTAATCTTATTACATAATTCCTGGTCCCATTATCTCATTTTACTCGCTTTCTAGTATAGAATTACTTGTTTTCTAGGAGTAGAATCAGATTAGAACCACTCTTGATGTTGATTGAGTAACTGAATTGAAAATTTGACATAGCACATAGGCGTGACTTATTCTTTCTACTCGTATTCCTCCAGTGAACGACCGGGTACTTACTACAAATTATTGCAACTTGACACCGTGCGCTTTCGGGTATAACGGAAAGTACCACATTCAATACATGATCTATAACCATTCCGTCAAATAATGTCTATCCCACCATTAATAATCAAATTGTGACAAATAATTCATAACTATAATCATGTGGTAGTTTTGTCATTAAAGTTTCAATTACCAGCAATGGCAATTAATTAATTCAAATGACCACTTAGATTAAATCCAAGAATAAATCTGAAATGTCATTATAATGGCTTATGTCACACTCCATCATCCATTAATTAATATTACCCTTTAGTTAGTGGATTTTCTCATGATTTCCCCTAACCAATTCTTTAATATCATTTGGAGTTAGTGGATTTATCCATCATTACTACTAACACCTTATACACTTGAAACATTATTTCCCACATATCAAACTCCCAATTCCACCAAGAACAACTTGAAGATTCATAAGAACATGAAGAACATTCAACAAGTTCTTATGTCCCAATTATGTCCAATGTCCACTTCAACAATAGAAATCACCCGTAACCAAATTGTTACCCGATTGTCTCAATACCAACAATTTCCCAATTTCAAATTTAGGTTCAAGACATTAATAACCGGCTGTTCAAATGTCCAGATTCATCAAATTAATTCCAAATTGTTCGGTTCCTAAATTCCAGACTGAAACAGCAGCTGTTTCTCAACCAAAATTCCAAAGTTTCTGCATGTCGAATTCAACACATGCAATAAGCTCATCTTGCAGAAAATGGCTGAATTCAAGACTGGTTCCTTCCAAAAGCACCCACAGATTCCACATTTTATCAAACAGAAACGGTATCTCAATCCCAAATTCCAAAATCGAATGCATGTGGAAACAAACTCGAGTAAACAACTCACCTTGAAGAGAAGAACACGAATCCGTAACTGGTTTTCCAATTTGACCAGGGTCGAGTGAGAAATTTGGCAGAGTTTCCCCACTGAATTTGGGTGAGTCTCTAACAATTGTAGTGAAGAAGATGAAAATGGAGGAAGTGAACCGAAAAGGCTTCCAAGTCCACTATTTATACATGCAGAATACTACACTCGTTGGTTACTGTTCACTGAACCAATTTTGATAAATCAATTATCTCGACACAGCTTGATTGTCGAGTTTATTGGTACAGCATGTTGCATTATTTAATCCATTCTGCCTCAATGTCGTGTTTTTTGCTTTTATAATGTCTCGTCTTTTGTTCTGAGGGAAGAAGGAATTTATTCACAGCCTGTGTCGTATTCTGGGGTGTCGCACTGTCGCGTCTTTTATTCCCTTATGTCGCGCTCATCGCGCTTTTGTCGAGCTTCCGTGTTATTTCCTTAAAACAAAAGAAACACCACAGTAACTCCTCCATCTTACAGTCTGTCGAGATTTGTCGCGATTGTCGCGCTTTTCACCTCCCTCTGTCGTGTCTTTTACTATCTCCCACAGCCGTGTCGCGCTTTTTGTTCTGCTACCAAGTAAAAGACGCGACGGTCTCAAAACGCGACATTAACACCCTCCTGCCTCAAATTGCTATCTGTCGCCTCCTGGTGGTTACTATTCATTCCTTCGAGCATTTTACTCCATTGCCGTTGTGTCGCACTATTTATTCCTTAAAAGAATAAAAAGTGCGACAATCACAATAATTAACACGACAATTAACCAATAATCTATTTCTAGGTGTCGCCCCTTCTGAACTCTTTCATTATTACAATTCTGCCCCTGAACTTTTCCCAAGTTCTCAATCTGGCCCCAAATTTCCTTAATAATTCTGTTCTTGCCACTGTTCATTTTCTGGGTGTCGCCCCCTTCTAGTTGGCCTTGAACGGTTCATCATTTTTAAATTTGGGCCGCTTGATTTATTGAGTCCAATAATTTCCGACTCAAGTAACCTCAATTAGATTTTTCGCACGCCCAAAATTAATTATTTCGGATAATTAATTTCGCGAAAATTTTTACTCATTTTCCAACACCTGAAATTCCCTGCCTGTAACACGGGGTGTAACAATCACCCCCACTCGGGTTAATTCCGTCCTCGGAATTCCTGGCTGATATGCTGACACAGACCACTGAACAGCTGAACCCCTGAATCACAGACCACTGACTGATTATTGAACAATTGTACGCTGGTCAACTGCATCATTGATCTGCTGATCATCTGCACTACTAATCGGATTACCCAGACTAAGTCTCGACTAGGGTACTACTCTAACCTGAGCAATCTAAACCCTATGAGGCTAACCTGACAGTCTACAAGCAATTAGCACATAACCACAAGTAAACATATATAATGATCCTGGTCCCACAGGCATCATACAAACACATTACCTGATCAAGATTTATCAAGCATAGATATTGTCACCTTACCAGGTATCACAAAGCTTTCTGCCTGATGCAAATTGCACAAGGTTAAGAAAGTAAAACCAACCAACGATGTATGCCTTGGTGTCTATACTAAGACACCTTTACATACATAAACCAACACATATTATGCAAATCGCCATGCACTAACACATGTGAAAATCATACAATTTCGAAAAATATGCATATCCTGGAACAGCTTGCCTACCTGGCGCACTGATTCCCTTTAAAATTTCATTCCCAAAGGAACATGTCGTATGCCATGCAATGCGATGAACAAAAGCATCAAAAGCATACACAACATAGAGGATAAATATACTAGATTCTATTGCTATCAAACCAAAGGTTCTACAGAAGCAAGCCAGATCTAGTTACCCTCAATCAACTGGGGGTACTTATCCCTAATCCCTGACTCCAATTCCCAAGACGACTCATTATGTCCGTGTCGGGACCACTGAACCTTGACTAGTCGTACCTCCCTGTTCCGCGTATTCCGAACATTTGAATCAATAATCCTGACTGGATTTCCTCGTATGAAAGGTCCTAATCCAATTCCACCGTATCTGGCTCGATGACTTTAGTCGGATCGGCTACAAATTTCCTTAGCTGTGAAATGTGAAAGACATTATGTACTTTCCCCAATTCTGTAGGTAAGGCTAATCGATAAGCTGCACTACCAACCTCTCCAACGATTTTGTATGGTCTGATATATCGAGGACTTAGCTTGCCTCTGATCCCAAACCTCATGACGCCTTTCACAGGTGATACTTTAAGCAACACCCGTTCCCCGACTTGGAACGTCATGTCCCTTCGAGTTCTATCTGCGTAGCTCTTCTGTCGATCCAAAGTGGCTTTCATCCTGGCTTGGATCTTTCTAACCTGATCCATCATCTCCTGAATCAATTGTGGTCCTAACACCACCCGTTTATTGATGTCATTCCAATTGAGTGAAGTCGTGCACCGTCTACCGTACAGTGCCTCGAATGGCGCCAAGCCAATGATCGAGTGATAACTGTTATTGTATGAAAATTCGACCATAGGTAGGTGATCTTCCCAACTGCCCTAGAAGTCTAGTATACATGCCTGTAGCATGTCTTCCAGCATTTGGATAGTCCGTTCTGTCTGACCATCTGTCATCGGGTGGTACGCGGTACTCATCTTAAGCTCTGTACCAATCGCTTCGTGGAATCGTTCCCACACTTTAGATCTGAATCGTGGATCCCTGTCTGATATGATGTCTTTAGGCACCCCGTGTCTTGCTATCACGAATTTCACAAACAATTCCACCAATTTCTTTGAACTCCAAATTTCCTTGATCGGTATGAACAGCGCTGATTTGGTGAGTCTGTCCACAACCACCCAAATCGTATCAACTCCCAATCTTGTCCTTGGCAATCCGGTCATGAAGTCCATTGAAATGGACTCCCACTTCCACTGTGGTATCTGCAGTGGTTGCATGAGTCCCATGGGTCGGCGATGTTCGATCTTGACTCTTTGGCAAGTCGAGCAACTTGCAACAAACTCTGCCACTTCCCTTTTCATCCTTGTCCACTAGAAGTTATGATTCAAGTCTTTGTACAATTTCACTGTTCCTGGATGAACTTAGTAGGGAGTTCGATGTGCCTCATCGAGTATCAACTGTTTTAGTTCCTTGCACTAGCTTGGCACACACCATCGACCCTTAAAACGAAGACTGTCATCTCTGAATACTTCAAAACCCAGGGTTGTACCCTGCTGAACTTTCAGTCTGATTCTGACCAGCTTTTCATCTGCATTATGTTCCCGAATGATGTCGCTGTAGAGAGTTGGAGTGAAAGTCACTGCGTTCAGAGTTTCTCGAGTTGTACCACTTTCCACAAACTCGATACTGAGCTTTCTGAATTCCTTGCACAACTCATTCCGAAGAACAAAAGAATTCACCGTATGTTCGGTCTTTCTGCTCAGTGCGTCGGCTACTACGTTCGCTTTACCTTCGTGATATCTGATATCACAGTCATAATCTTTCACAAGCTCCATCCACCTCATCTGATGAAAATTCAGCTTATCCTGGGTAAAGATGTACTTGAGATTTTGATGGTCGGTGTAGATCTTACATCTGGCCCCATACAAGTAGTTTATCCATATCTTGAGTGCGTGTACTACGGCGGCCATCTCAAGGTCGTGTGTAGGGTAATTTTCCTCATGTTTCTTCAGTTGTCGTGAGGCATAAGCGATTACCCTTCAGTTTTGCATCAACCCACATCCCAGACCATTTTTCGACGCATCAGTATACACATCAAAATCTTCACCCTCGGTAGGCAAAGTTAACACTGGCGCAGTGGTTAACTTCTGTTTTAGCTCTTGGAATGCTTTCTCGCAAGCCTCATTCCACTGGAACTGAACATTCTTCTTGATTAACTGAGTCATTAGTTTGGCTAACTTGAAGAAATTCTCCACAAACCTCCTGTAGTGCCCGGCTAATCCCAGAAAAGCATGGATATCTGTTACATTCCTTGGAGTAGGCCAGCTCTGAACGGCCTCAACTTCGTTGGATCAACTGACACTCCCTCCTTAGACACTATGTGTCCCAAAAAGGCGACACGGTCTAGCCAAAACTCGCACTTGGATAACTTCGTGTACAACTTGTTATCATTTAAGGTCTGCAGCACTTGTCTTAAGTGTTTAACATGATCTTCCGAACTCCTCGAGTAAACCAGAATGTCATCGATGAATACAACTACGAACTTCTCTAGGAATTCCCTAAACACTCGGTTCATCAAATCCATGAACATAGCAGGAGCATTTGTCAACCCGAAACGCATCACTGTGAACTCATAATGCCCATAACGTGTCCTAAATGCTATCTTGGCGATGTCACCTTCAGCAATCCGAAGCTGATGGTACCCCGATAGCAAGTCGATCTTTGAAAAGACAGTCACTCCTTTAAGTTGATCGAATATGTCATCAATCATTGGCAATGGATAGCGATTCTTGACCGTTACTTCGTTGAGCTCACGGTAGTCTATGCACAGCCTTAGACTCCCGTCTTTCTTCTTTACGAACAACACCGGTGCACCCCAAGGCGAACCACTTGGTCTGATGTACCCTTTTGTCAAGAAGTTCTTTCAACGGTGCCTGTAATTCCTTCAGTTCGGCAGGAGCCATCTGGTATGGCGCCTTGTGTATCGGTCTAGTCTCTGGAGCTAACTTAATAATGAATTCAATTTGCCGATCCGGAGGCAACCCCAGAATCTCCTTGGGAAACACCTCGGGAAATTCATTCACAACTGGCTTATTTTCCAATCCTGACAAGTCTGAATTGAGATCGAAAACTGAACACTGGATACCCCTTTCTGATCTCTGATATGAAACTGACAGCTGACACAACCCTGATAGTCTGTTCTTTCGGATACTGACGGTATGTTACTCTGACACCCTTTGGCCCTTTCAGACTCAGTTTCTGACTCTGGCAGTCGATTCTGACCTGATAACGTGACAACCAATCTATACCCAAAATGATATCAAAGCCTGTCAATGGAAAATCGACCAAGTCTGACGGCATGCCAGTTCCCTGAATCTGAACTGGTAAATCCCTATGCAACTGAGTGCACGATACTGACTCCCCTGACGGTAAGGTCACTAACAAGCTAACCCTATCCGACGGCACTAGACTATGCAAATGAGCAAAACAAGATGCAAAGAAAGAACATGACGCACCCGAATCAAACAGAACTAAGGCAGGCTTACCGAAGAGAGAAAACTCACCAGTGATCACTTCGGCTCTGCCTTCAGCTTCTGTCCGGTTCAGCACATTTAGTCTGCCTCCCTGCCTGTTGCCCTACTGCATCGGCGGTTTGCCTTTGTCCTAGTTCTGGTTCCCCCGCTGCTGATCCTGCTTCGACGGTACCGGACAATGTCGCTTCATATGACCCTCTCTGCCAAAATTGTAGCAGACAAATGGTGTTCCGTCGCACTTCTGGCCATAATGACTTTTCCCACACCGAGGACAATCTATCTTAGGTTTGTCTTGGGGCGCTGCCCTGCCCTTGCCCTTTCCTTTGTCCTTGCAGAGATTTTGCTGAACTACGCGATCACCTCTACTCTGGTTCTTCTTGAACTGTGGCTCCTGGATGACTATGCCCTTTTGTTTCTTTCTATGCCTATCCTCCTGAGTTGGTCTGTCTTTAGTGGATTGCTCCTCACGAAGCCTTTCTGAAACCCGAGACATGTTGGTGGCCCTTTCGTACATAGCTTGTACGGAGTTCAAATCAAGTGTCGCTACAGCAGTTTGAAGGTATGGCAGTAGCCCTCGGCTAAATTGGTCCATCATTGCCTCCTCATCCTTGGATCCATCCGGGAGGTAATGTGACAATTCGATGAATTTGGCATAGTATTCCTCGATCGTTATATTCTCATCCTCAGATTCCGGAACTCGTCCACTTTCTTGCGTCGCAAATAAACTCGGTAAAAGCGAGTTTTCAAGTCTGCAACCAATCTGGCCCGGTCGTACGTCTCATCCGCTAACTTGTCCTCCTTAACAATTCTCCACCAGCGTCTGGCATTGCCTTCAAAGAAGTAGGTTCTGATGTCCACTTTCATGTTGTCAGGACAACGAGGACCACAAAAGATCTCCCCCATTCTGTCTAGCCAGTCGTCAAGTTCTGCCGGATCGGTCAGTCCTACGAATGGCGGCGGCCGATCCTTGACAACCCTGTCGAACGGATCTGATTCGGTACACTGATTCAGAGTTGCCACAAGCTGAGCTATTAGGTCCCCCACTGGCTGATTTCGGCCCTGTTCTGGTTGATTCCAACCAGATTCGGCGTCTCCAACCCTAGCATTATCGGCCTGTCTAGCTCTGCAAGGCAGCATCGGAAAACCACGGATGCTCGTTAGTGCCCATAAATTGAACCCAAGAGTCCAACCTGTTGCGAGTGGGTAATCTCACACGAGCACCAACTTACATACATACATCAACCAAATGAGAATGCATACAAACCCAAAAGAAAAACCCCCGCTCACATTTTGTGTCTAAATCAAGTTTTATTCACATAAGCATGTTGGGTTTTCAAATTTTAGTAGTTAGAGCATACACGCCCTGATACCACCTTGTAACACCCGGATTTTCCCCACCGAATGATGTTACCGCCACACCTAACTTACCTCGGGTTCTACGTCCTAACCCTTAGTAAGCACGGTGTTTAGGCTAACCATGTTATTTGCTCCTATCAGAGTACGCTGGATTTCAGAAAACGTGTCCCCTCTAATCACAGCTCACTAGACTAAAATCAATCACATGCGGAAGACGAAAAGTAAACTAATTACTAATACAACCCAACAGTCAAGAGTTTACAAGTCCGAAATAAAACATGACCCACGTCCGGGACTCGACTATTTAATACAAACCGATAAACAAAATGACATGATGAATAAGAGTCAGAACATACGTAAATAACTAAAATGCATCGCACACCAACAGTAAAATGAATATGTCCTCTCAACCTCACAAAGACCTCAAAGGCTAAGCTTACCCGTGTGATTAGTGACCTAGAGGTACGCCCTTCGGACACTCGGCACTTGTATGCATCAAGCACAGTTAGTCGAAAGACTAAGTACGGAACATACACGAGTAAAACAATGCATAACCAATAAGCAATATGCTCCACACCGAGTGCATCTCCAATATACAACTCAACAGTTTCAAAATCCTTTTCATGCAGCAAGAATTCAACTGTAAGCAAGTAGCCATGCACTACAGTTAACACATAAACAGTATAGAGCGAATAATGATCGGGACCCTTGAACAACGGGAGGCACCACCGACAGGCCCGCTGCCAAGTTCTAAGTATGCCAGGGCACGGTCGAATGGAATCACCCAACTCTGACCCGTACACCAATTCATTGAATGTGAAATAAGGGTATGATTGTGAGACCCAAACGCTTAACCGAAGTCAGTACGCAGGGTACACTACCCACTACCACAGTTTTGGGTGAATGCAAGGAGTCATTATAGCCTTTCGTAATGATGAATCACCCCACCCGTTACAGCTAGACCTCCCCCTACCTAATCTTAAAGTACCGGTAAACCTCAACAAGGGAGCTAGCCTCGAGAGTAGACTAGGACCTTTAACGCGAGAAATAAGCTTCACGCGGTTGGACTTTACCCCTATGGCGATCAACCCAGAGGGTAGTTGGACGTCACTCTATCTTCCACTTTATGTGATTATCCGGTTTAATGGGATGATGAATCCTTATTAAGTTATCTTGTGGTGTCCGTTTATTGATTTGTCTTTAAGTCAGCCCGAGATAAGGAATGGTCATCACTTGCTCGGCCACCGACAGGCCTTACCAAGTTACATGCGATACCAGATTACATGCTGGATTCATATAATGCAAATGACATGACAGGCACGTAAAATACATTGGCACATATAACAGGTAATTCATGCAATCACACAGTACGTAACATGGGCATGCAAAGAAAGAAAGAAATACGGCACGTATAGATTCCTAGACTTAATCACCCTAAGTCCTAGGCCACAGACGGGTCTTATGGTTGCCCAGTGTAGTCCGTACCGTTATCTACAATCTTCTGAACTTTCACTGGATGAAATCCCAATTCTGATACCGGCCTCTGACTGTAATCACAGCATTGATTAATCTGAAATCCGAAATAAGGTGAGTTAATTACCGGTAATGGCAACTAATTAATTCAAATGACCACTTAGATTAAATGCAAGAATAAATCCGAAGTGTCATTATAATGGCTTATGTCACACTCCACCATCCATTAATTAATATTATCCTTGAGTTAGTGGATTTTATCATGATTTCCCCTA
>MAYD01486441.1:0-13374 GCA_001909325.1 Ruellia speciosa
GCACTATTGGTGTGGGCGCACAAGATTCCCGGGTCACCAATTGTCCGGTCGGGAACATTGCTCGGCCGGACCATTGGTGGCCCTGAAAGTTTGTGGGTCCGCACCAATGGTGCGGGCGCATTTCTCCTTCGACCACCAATGGTGCGCCCGCACCATTGGTGCGGGCGCACAAGCTTTCCGGGCCACCAATGCTCTGGCTGGGCAATGTTCCCGCCCGGACCATTGGTGGCCCGGGAATCATTGGTGCGGGCGCATTTCTCCTTCAACCACCCCAAATGGATTGGAACCACTGGTTGGGCGAAGCATTTCTGCGTTCAACCAATGGTGTGGCCCCACAATATGTGCGCTCGTTCCACTGGACGGACCACACATTGTGTGCGTCCTCACCAGTGGTGAGGGCGCACATGTTTTTCGTCCTCGTACGCGGGCTGGGTTCTTTCAATCTGATTTTAACTCACTTTTTCTTCAAATTTTGCATAATATTTATCTCTTCCGAACCTTCTAATGCTTCTAATTCGTCAACGGTCATATTTTATGGGTTTTTAAGTAATTTTTCAACTTTGATTGATCGGCTGCCAGAGCAAAATTTTAGAGAGATAATTTTTTTGGAGTGGGTTCTTTGAGAAATAAAGTCATGAGGGACGGTAATATTGATTTGAGGGGCGGTAATTATTGATTCACAAAAAAAATTGATGCGTACTGACCAAATGAAGCTCTTATAGACAAAAGAGAACACTGGGCCACACCATCCACATGCCTTTTGTACGTTATTTTATATATACGAGTCTATAAGCTTGCACTTAGGACATTATCATGATATGTCTATAAAGCCCCAAACCTACTGGCTGAGGCGCGGTTGGCAAGGACCGTGGGCTGGGGACTGCATGAGGCCCAGCCCAGTTCGATGGGCTTAAGCCCATGAGGCCAAGCTTTTTATTCACACCTAACCCTAGCGTGGCCTCATTTTCAGCATAGGGAATTACTGGACGTCACCCTAATCTCTTTATGTTCCCAAAATCCAAGTTCTCCCTTTACGAATCGGAGTATTCTAGGGACTCCAATCCGACCAAGACATCAAGGTAAGTTGCCCGGGTTGTTTATTATCAATTCTTAGGGTTGAGGGTTGTGTTTGATGTTGGAATTTGACGGTTTTGTCAAATTAGGGTTCAAGCGTTCGTCGAACGATTCGAAGTGTTTGGGGACGTTTCAAGGCTTGCCGGTTGAAGAAAAGTGTTTTCCAACGATCAGGCAAGGGTCTACAATGTCTTGCTTTTGTTGATTTTCATGCCCGAAAAGTGTTTAGTGGTGTTCTATTCCAACCGTACGTGCGTGGTCGAGCGCGCGGTCCTTGTGGACTGTGGTCCCAGAACCGCGCCTTGGATGGTGCGGTCCTCACTGGAGAATGCGCAGTCCTCCTGAATCACACCTCTGCCAGAGATAGGCTGTGTGATGCCTGATTCATTCCATATTTTCTCTAAGCTTGTGTTTAGATGAATCATGATGGATGGCGTTTGTTGCCCTGACTTTTAGACTTGATAGATGATAAGTCTTGGTACTTGGATCTCATCTGGGAATTGTAATGACTTAGGAACATCGAACCTAGGTTGTTGAATCGTGAGTTGCATGAGCCTTAGAAATCTAACAGGGCAGTTTATTGGCATGTGAACCTAGGTGAATAGGTTGCCTGAATGATTCCTTGATCGAGATGGTTATGCATGTTATTGCATGAATGATTGAGTTGGTTATGCATATTGTTGTGTGAAGCTGGTTTGTGGCTGTGGCAAGTCTTGCTTGTGTGTTACCATGATTGGTATGTGCATTAGTGGTTACGGCGGTCGAGTCGTGTCCATGTTCATTGTCTTCCGGTAAAGGCAGGGTCTCATTTGCATTCCTGGCATGGCGGTAAAGACATGTCAGTGGTCTCACTTGCATTCTGGCTTGACGGTAAAGTCATGTCCAGTGTTTCTACATTGCCTGGCATGGCGGTAAAGACATGTAGGAGGTCCCCTTCTGCTGGTAAAGGCAGGGACTGCAGGTTGCCGGTAAAGGCGTGTTTCACTGCCGGTAAAGGCAGTAGGTAGGAGCCGGCCTAGGCATTACATTGCATTGCATTTCATATAGGTTAGATAGGTGTGTGTTAGGTCATGCATCACGTGCATAAGTGTATGTTCTATGTGGTTGAAGTACCGGTATGGGACGGTGTGATGTATTGCTTGCTATTGCTCGTTTATATCTGTCTGTGTTATTCACTTTTACTTCTTACATTTGTATTCCCTTGCTCAGTACGTCGTACTGACCCCTTTACTTTTCTTTTATAGATCCTCACGGAGGCGCAACAACACAGTAGAGGGTTCGGGGGTGAGAGTGGACATAGCTTATATTGCATCTATTATATTCTGCTGTCCTTTCTGATTTGTTAACTATGTGTTACAGTATGATATGGATATTGTTGTTATGGTTGAGTTGACTTGTTGATAAGCCTGTTTGGTTAAATTAGGGCAGTGAGCCCGGATATGCTGATATTACTGATGGATTCTAGGCTTTGGTATTTAAAGGCATGTTTATGATTATTATGTGTTACTTGGTAATTGTTATTGCTTTCGCATGAAAGACTTAATTAAGATAATCGAACCTTTGCATGTCAATGTGCTCTTGTGTGTTGTAACCCAACCTTGTATCAGGGATTCTAAGTTAATTGGCCAATAGCTTAGATGAACTGATACGACAGTAGCGTTTTCAAAATGGTTGAAATTCGGGACGTTACACTGTCTGCACACAGACTAAGACTGGAGTTCCAGCAGCCGAGCAGTGGCACGGATGGCAGTGCGAGGCTGATGCTCCGACAGCGATAGCAGTAGTCGACAGTAAGGACATTTAAGAAGGAAAGGCAAGTATTAGATCTATATATATATATATACCCAGAAAGAGATATTCATATATGTATATAAAGAAATACATACATACAAGCTCCGAAACAAGGAGGGTGTCGGCGAAGTAGGGTCTCCTGGGTCGTCTTCTCCGACGACACGACGGCAAATGCAGACCCAGCAGTAGCAGCAGCTGCAACCACAACCGTGGTAGCCATCGATAACAGTTCCAGTAGAAGCTGCGGTGGAATGGAGCAAAGTTTGCTGCTTCGGTCATCTTCTCCAGCAAGGCTCTACACGAGACAAGGCAGAGAGGTAGAGCGAGAGAACTATGGCCGCGGCTTCACTACAGAAACAACTCATCTACAGTCGCGACGGCATTCGCACGGCAATAGGGGCTCGCGGAGATGGTGTTAGACGGCTGAGTAACAGCTCTGGTTGCCTTCTCTAGCGTAAAGGCAAAGCTACGGTGGTGGCAATAGGCTTTCCGATCATCTTCTCCAGCAAAACATCATCGGAAATAGAATATGGTGCAACAGCGGTAGCTCCCCCGAGACTCCCCGAGTGAAACGAGGGCGAGATGGAGGAGTAGATCTAGGATTGTCATCTGGCACACCTAGACCTGGAGGTGTGCGCACCTCTATGCGGTGGTTCGAGGCAGCAATGGTGGCTCGATGGTGAGGAAATCTAACCACTACGACAATGGCATCGTTCAAACTCAGCTAATCGGAGGGACGCGCAATGGCGCTGAAATTGCCAATGGCACCAAGGGCGCCATATCCGTAGCGAGAGTGAGAGGAGAAACAAAAGGTGAGGTTGTGATGGTGGTGGTGACACAGCTCAGGAAAGCAACAACAGGGCCAGCTCAAGGAAGAAGAAGAGCTGTGGGAATGAGGCACAACCTCTGATTTGTTATTCTCCCCTAATCAGCAACTCTCAACTAGTATAAATACTCTCTTTCAAATGGGCTAATTGGGTCGGGTTGAATACATGGGCCGAATTATCATGTTTGGGCAGAGAAAATTAATTTGGTTGGGCCAAAAGGATTAAATTTGTTGGGCCACTCACTACACATGGGCTACTTATTAACATAATTGGACTATTTACTTAAATTATTGGACCCAAATCAAACTATTCCAATTAATTACTCATGCTCAAAACCTGCTCATAAAATAAATCATAGCCATCAAATAAAATTTATTTGAGCTAAACAATTTAATCTCTTATGAATTAAATTATTTAACATATTTAAAGTATAATACCAAAAATATACCTTCACGCAGTAAAATATTATTTTTCTTCGAAAACCCATCTAAATGAATTTATTCAAAATCCATTATTTTTCAAATGAGTAATTTTGTACCCAAAATTTTGAAAATGCTCTTTACTTCAAAATTTGTAAAGTTTGGGATTTCCTGAATCCTTAAAAAGAAAATTCATATTCATATTTATTTTAAAACTTGAATATTGAAATCCAAAATTTGTGAATAATATCCCAAATTCACTAATTTAAGATATAACTTAAATTTTCTTTTACGAGATAATCTAACTAGCTCAACCTATTGGCTTGAGTATGCGAACCAAGTAATACTAGGGGATTTCATTTGATTTATACAATAATTTGTTCTTCATGTGCGATACGTGATGATTTGCATTTGATGACAGATGGCATAAGGATTTCGGTGTATACAGTGGGAGCCATTATGATGCACTCGCAAGGCTTGGCATTTAGTTTGTATTGGGTATGAGGTTTGCCCAGTGTTTAGGCATGTGTATGGTAGCATAAACATCTGCTGATTTGATGATGTCGAGGACAAGAGTTGTGCACTGTTTTGAAGGCTTTGGCAAGCCATCTTGCATGTGACTCTAGGTTCAATGGTCTTGCAGGATTGTGCACTAATCCCAGTATTGGAGGTAGACCCGAATTCTGACTCCTTTTAGGTTAAGCATTCGGGTGGTGAACTTAGTGCGTGCATCAGCGACGTGCACTTGAGCATTATACTGATTCAGTGGTCATGTCGAACTGTGCACTGATTTCAGTACTAAAGATAGATCCCAGATTCTAACTCCTTTTAGGTTGAGCGTTTCATTGGTGAACCCAGTGCATATATCAAATGTAGGCACCCAGACCTTGTTTCAGCGATCTCGCTGGATTGTATTCTGCTTCCAATATTGGAGGTGTACACTGGGCTTGACCCCCTTCAGGTTGAGCACCCCGATGGTGGACCTAGTATGATGTGTCAAATACAGGCACCCGGACTTTAGTTTATGTTATCACATCACGAGTTGAGTTCTTATCATGTCACGAGTTGAGTCCTTATCACGACACGAGTTGAGACCTTTACGCTTATAAGTTGCGTATTTTGGGTATCAGTTTCCTCGTGTTGAAGTCGTGTGTTATGAGAGCAATGTTGTACATTGACTATGTGAGTTGTGTTTGTCTTGCTTGATTGAGTTGTTCTCCTTTCCGGCTAGGGTCCTCGTGCTGAGATCTTAGCCGCGCCATAGCTGCCTTGATTGGGGATATGGATCGTGCCTAGTGGGTTCCGAAGCGTCCCCTTTGTCTCAGTCATCGATCGCGCTATAGCCGCTTGGAGGATGAGATGGATAGAGCGCACTAGATTTTTTCATGTCTTTTACATATAGTGTAGATTGGTGTATGCTATATTCATGTATCACGTGCATCTATCTTCTGTTCTGGTATCCAATACATTTGGTATGGGACTAATGCGTTGGTATCGAAATGTTTATTATTCTGTTCTATTTTGTTGTGGTTGAAGCATCCATATGGGATGATGTAATATTTAGCTACCTTTTTTTTTATATTTTTGTACTCTTATGTCTGCTCTTGTTATCTTTATACTTATCCCCTACTTCCTTATCTCTTGCTCAGTCTTCGTACTGATTTCGTTTCTTTTTTTTTTCTTTTATATTCTCTTGGTGACATTGCTATTTGAGCATCTGGTGGGTTTAGGTTTTAAGAGCCATGACGTTAGAATTAGGATGTTTTTCATTGTATTCCTATTGTGAAATAAGATTCATGTGGATTGGGTTACTATCTTGTGTTTCTACTATTTATGTGGCTTTCTTTTTTAGTTTGCATTGTGGCCTGGAGTGCTCATAAGATTGCCTGATTTACATTATTGCCGGTTTGTGGCCATTGACTGTTATGACTATTTTGGGATCATTTGACTCTGATTACCTGTTCCCACTTTTATTCCCATGAAAATATTAATTAAGGATGGAACTGTAATGTGATTTATCTGTTTGATCAGCCTTGTGCTAGAGAGCCTAAGCTAGTTGGTCACTAATTTAGATAAACTGATACAATGGTAGCGTACTAAAAAATTTCAAAATTTTGAGGCGCTACAAATCTGGGCTTCCTACAGCATTTCACCACAACAAAAAAGTTGCGATACTTTGCTATGAATGGACTATATTTTGCGGCCCAATTTCCAGACTTGGGCTTTTGGCCCAAATTTTACCTTTAATGCCTTTTTAAAACTTCCACTTAGCCTAAGTTCCATGTTTATTTATTTCTTTAGCCCAGTATATTTGTACTCATTTCTTTTCCTAAAATTTTTCGGATGTTACATGCTTACCTCATAGTGACTCCATTTTTGTGTACACAATACAATTACATCAAGTAGGTATAAATAGAGTAATCAAAAACTCTAACCTTAAACCCAAAAAATGAAGCTTGTTGGCCCAATAGTCAAAACAAGCCAAAACACAATCACCTAATTGTGTAACAGCTCGAGCACATCGACACTTGTGGCTTGACTTGACACTTTCAATGAGTCTTGTCCTCCTGACTTTCTGACTCAATAATTCAATGGCTTGGGGATATCCGACCCTAGGGGGTTTAAGCTCTAGAGAGTTTTAAGCTTGAGGTACAACTTGATCGAGGTTCCAACTTAAGTACTCATGATCGAGGTCTTCAATCGAAGTCCATATACCAATTGAGGTATGCAAATGAGGTCTCTAGTCTCTGCTCGATGAACTCACTTGGAGTGGCCGTAATTCCTCAAAGTAGGACCTAATAACTCCTAAATTCACTCGATTGTTTGAGCACTTCACAACTCTAGTAGCTCAATCGATCCCGAGTTTACTCGATTGAACGAGGACTTCTGACTTCACAACTCTAACAATCACCCACTTGAAGTCTGAAGCATCTCTACGCTTCTTCTCTTTCTCGATGAAGTTGGTAGTGCCACGCTTTCATATCATTCATTTTCGAGCCCAGTTGAAACTTTGGATAGCTCTAACTTCTCTAAAGTTACAACCTTAGTCAACATGTGTGCAGGATTCTCTTCACTTCAAATCTTCACAAGCTGCAAGATTTTTCTCTCCAAGAGATGTCAAATATAGTGATACTTCAATTCAATGTGCTTTGTCCTTAATGGAGATTGGGTAAGTGAATGACACTCTGACTATCGCATTAAATAATGTTGTTCTTCTACCCTTTTCCCAATTCGGGCAAGGAAATCTACAACCGCATCATCTCTTTGCTTGCATATGTAACTACGACATACTCTGCTTCTATAGTCAACAGGGCGTCAATCTTCTGCAATTTTTAAGCCCATGAATGGTTTTACCCTTGTATGTGAACACATACCCAGTTGTATTTCTTCTCTTATTGATGTCACTTTCTACTAGGTCTGCATAACGTATCCTGTCAATGCCAAATCCCTACCTCCAAAACACAAGAATTTGTCCTTAGTATTGCTTCCAAATGCTGTTTTCTCATATCGCTCATGCATCTGCTGACAACTCCCACTGCATATGAAATGTCTGGCCTTGTGTACACCATTGCATGCAGTATACTACCGATTGTTGAAGCATATGGGATGTTCTTCATTTGAGCTCGATCATCATTATTTTTTGGTGAATCCTTACTGGACAGTTTAACCTGACTACCCAAAGGACAACTTACTGGCTTAGCATCTTGCATACTAAACCTTTTCAGAACCTTCTCGATGTATCCAGCCTGCAAAAGATATAACTTTTCTACCACCTTATCTCAAATGATGCGCATGCCCAAATCTGCTTGGCTTCTTTAAGATATGTTATCGTAAAATCATTCTGACAATTGCTTCTTCACCAAGTTCACCTCATGTTTGGAAGTTCCTGCGATCAGTATGTCGTAGACATACAAGAGTGAAATGATATAACATTTTATCGTACCTCTTGTAGTAGCAGCAATGATTAGCACTGCATCTCATGAACAGTTTGAGCATGAATGCATCGAAACTTTTGTACCACTTCTTGAAGCTTGGTTTAGACTATACAAACTCTTTCTTAGTCTAAACACTAGCCTTTCACTTCCTTCGACCACATAACCTTCTAGTTGCATCATATAGATCTTTTCTTCTAGATCTCCACGGAGAAATGATGTCTTTACATCCATCAGTTCTAAGACCAATTTTTCAGTAGCGACCATACTTAGAAAAATTCTGATGGACGTTATCTTCACCACTGGGTAAATATGTCAGTGTAGTTAATCCCGCACTTCTGTTGGATACCTTTGACTTCCATTTTCACCTTATAACGTTTATTCCCATATGCTTCCTTCTTAATTCTACAAACCCATTTGTTATGATATGCCCTCTTCCCCTTTGGAATCTCGGCCAATTCTTATGTTCCATTAGTCATTCAGGAATTCATCTCATTATCCATGGCAAGTTTGCACTCATCTAATACTCACTCTTTTGAGCTTTTGCACAACATTCTAGTGCATCAATATCAATAAGAAGAAAGTAATTTAAAGAAGGTGAATACCTCTCTAGTGGTCATTGCTGTCTTTGAGATCGTCCGACCAAAGCTACCGAAATATTCAATTCCCCCTAAACTGATCCCAACTGCATTGCTGACTATTTTGTTTCTACCTCGACTGCTACTTGTTCATCTTGAACTATCTTCTTCACATTCAAGTTGGATATGCCCAGCTCTACAAACCCAGATCCTCTTTTCTGAGTGTCTGTATCTTTAGTTTCAAATGTCCCCAATCGGTCCTTGTACATCAAATATGACATCTCTGTTGTGAATAATTCTGCAATTTTTCTCATCCCAAAATTGTACCTTAACTCGTCAACGCCATAGCTAATAAACATACACTTCATAGATGTTGCATCTAACCTACTCCTGTCATCCGTCATGACATATGTTACACATCCAAATACTCGAAGAAAAGATAGATTTACCTACTTACACTCTAGGCTTCCTCTGGAATCCCACCATCCAAGGAAACTAATGATCCTCTGTTGATTACAAATGTTGCGGTATTTATGGTGTTTGCCTAAAACATTTTCAGCAATCCACACATTAGTCACATGCACCTCGCACACTCGTTTAGTGTCCTTTCATGCGTTCAAAAACTCCATCATGCTAAGATGTTCTAGGTATCATTTTCTCCATCGAATACAATTCTCAGCACAATAATTCTTGAACTCCACTAGTTCATACTCTCCTACATTATTGAATCTCGAGCATTTTAACTCTCAAGCCTGTTTTATTCTTGACCAATGCTTTACACTTTTTGAAAGCCTTGAAGGCATTGACTTTTCACTTCAAGAAGTAAACTCATACCTTCCTCATGGAGTCATCAATGAAGGTCATGTATTATGATGCGCCACAGAGAGATGTCACCGGTGCTAGTCCCCATAGGTTTCTATGTACTAGCTTCAATTTCTGCTTTTTCAGTTCCCTACTGCCAGTCGAGAAACTCACCCTTTTCTGTTTCCCGAATACACATTCATCACATTGGTCAAGGTCTATCGATTTAAGACCCAACTACATTCCTCTCGAGAACATCATCTTCATCATCCCTTTCTTGCTCATGTGGCCAAGTCGACTATGCCAAAACTTAGCGTTGAAATCTTCCCTTGAATGGCGATACTATCATAAGTATTCGAGGTCATATACAGTGTACCCTCCTTCTTACCTTGAACCACCACTAAGGCTCTGACTATCTTCCACGACTTCTCACTGAAGGTTATTGTATAACCTTCATTGTCGAGTTGCCCTACTGAGATAAATTCCCCTTCAATCCTAGAATATGTCTCACTCCTCACAACTCCCACTGACACCCACCGGATGTTCTGATTTGAATATTTTGTTTTCCTACAATCTTCAGTGGCTCGTTGTCTGCGAGGTGAACCACACCAAAGTCACCAGACACGTATGTTTCCATAATAATGGAATTGCTGCAAGAGTGGAATGATGCTCCTGAATCCAGAACCCATGATTCAAGCGGACTACTCAAGCGGAGAATCAACGCGTCGGTTATCTCCTTGGATGTCATGTTCGTCGAATTGTTGTCTGTCGTATCCTTGTTCACTGCTTTGCACTGACTCTGATAATGTCCTGATTTATCACAATTTCAACAAGACACACCACTCAAATCCTTCTTGGGACAGATTTTTCCTTTGGACTTCGATGTTGGGATTTTCGAACAAGCCCGGGCGCAGCAAAAGTTTAAAATTTTTTATTTCCCGGCTTAAAGCACGTTCGAAACCACAGAATTCACTGATTATCAATCTTATTCAGCATGTGTAATATGTTCTTCAACATATTAAACCCTGCAAATAGAAGCAAACGTTCATGTTCAAAACATAAAGATTAGTAAAACAAGATTTTACCAATTGATTCGCTTCCGGTTGTTGCTAGGATTTTGAGGGCCTCCAAAGACCCACCCGCAAATATTCTTACGACACCCAAGGCTCGTAAAGCAACAAGCCCTCTAAGGTTGGTCCACACACGGGTTATGGACTAGTTTGTCGGTTGCTAGAATCCGACTTGTCTATCACTTAGACAGAAGGGTTCTATTGTGCTTTCCCTCGCTTCTTTAAACTTGGGAGGCTAAGAAAACCCTTTAGGAGGGATAGAGAGAGACTTAGCAAGGAGGAAGAAGGGCTTCCAAAAGTGGAGGCTTAGAATGAATCACTTGTTAAGCTAGCCTCCCCCCTATTTATAGAAACAAATTGGGCTTTAATGGGCCGGGCCAAAGTTTAATTTAAACTGGGCCAGCACTATTCATGGCCCAATACCTTATTGGGACTTGGCCCAATACTTCTATTGGGCTTGGGCTTTGGGCTTTTATTAAACTATTTAATCTTAAGCCCAAACCTTTAAACATAAAAGGCCCAATTACCTTATTAGTTAATTAAGGCCCAACTAATTAACCCAATTAATTATTTGGCCCTATTAATTAATCATTAATCTCTCTAATACTCCAAGAATTAATTGACTATTTAATTTATTCATTAGATCAATCGCTATTGATCGGATCAGTCCATAAGAGCGGCTTTTGTGTGTAACCCTTTAGGTTCACCCAATAAATAGCAATAGGCCTATCAATATAGGTTTATATAATTAATTAAACTCATTTAATCAATCATCTTATTACCGAAAACTCATTTTCAATATAAGACTCCCAATGACTGTGGTCGATGTCTAGTCACAAGCCCACGGCTACCTAGCCATTAGGTGAAGGTGATGTCGTGAACCTGTCAGTCGATAGTTACCGTGAGATACAATCCTTCCACTATCCCAATCCTTCTGATCAAAGCCTAGGACATGGGATTTATCAGAGTCCCAATAGCTTCGTTCGTTTTCCTCCAATTCCTGTAAACTGATCCATTCAACCTAAACTCAGGAAACACACCTTTCCCAGTTTAGATCTCCCACCTTGGCCAAGGATTTTGAGATAGATCATTTACCATGGAGTAATCGGGGATTCTCTCGTCATCTAGGGTCGAGCAGTGGATCCTTAATTGGCTCTCACTTGCCTCTACTTGTAACCAGAACATCCCCAATCATGAACTCATATAGAATCCTATGGCGCTCATAGAACTCAGAGAACATGTCAAAGAATGACCAGCCACACGTAAGACAACTATGAAGCCTCAAGTCTAAGGACCAATTAGACACCACTATCGAATAGGAAACCCTTCTAATCTTTGAGGTCTCACCTCATCCCATTTAGGCGTTTCCTGGCGGGGTACTCAGTGTACTCACTCTAATGAGCACCCTTATGAGCACACGAGTGTCTCTACACGTCCATGTCCATGAAACGAGACATGCCTACCATAGGATGCGTCTCATAAGCAAGTCTCAAACGAACAGGGTCAATTCCCCCGGTGTTGGTTCGGTTCATTGACTTGGAGTAGTTTAAGTCGCGCCATAGAGACTTGTTTCATGACCTCCATCAAATGCGAAGTCAAGTCCCGTAGCTTTGTGCAACTAAGGGGATTCATCCATGTTAATAATTTAAAAAAACAATTAAATACAATTAACATGATGAAGAAGGCCAAATAAAGTCTTTAGTATTACATGAAACAGACTGTTCTAGACAAGAGTAGTTTACAAGCAACAAACTCATTTAGCTTGCTGGGCACTACTCTAACAATCTCCCACTTACCCTAAAGCCAAATGCCCTTGGACTTTAGGCCTATCTTCTCAAGATGTCCCTCAAAATCTCTTTGACTTAAAGGCTTAGTCAGTGGGTCTGCTACATTCTCTTTTGAAGTGACTCTCTCCACTCGGATGTCACCTCTACCAATGATTTCTCTAATCAAATGGTATCTTCTGAGGATATATTTGGATCTTTGATGAGATCTGGGTTCTTTAGCTTGCACGTTCGCCCCATTGTTGTCACAGAAGACAACCACAGGATCCGCTATGCTAGGCACCACATCCAACTCTTGGATGTAGATTTTCATCCAAACACCCTCTTTAGCTGCTTCTAAAGCCGCTATATATTCTGCTTCCGTAGTGGAGTCTACAGTTGTAGCTCGCTTGGAACTTTTCCAGCTCACTGTTCCTTCATTTAAGCAGAACACAAATCTAGAAGTTGATTTCTAGTCGTCCACATCCGATTGAAACTAGAATTGATGTAGCCCTCGAGTTTGAATTCTCCATGTCCACTATAAACTAAGAACAGATCCTTAGTTCTTCGCAAGTACTTAAGGATCGTCTTTACAGCAGACCAGTGACCTTCACCAGGGTTTGCCTGAAATCGACTTGTTACGCTTAAAGCGTAAGCAATGTCAGGCCTCGTACATAGCATAGCATACATTATGCTACCTATGGCCGATGCGTAAGATACGCGAGACATTTCTACCCTTTCTTCATCAGTGCTAGGGCACATAGATTTTGAAAGAGTTATTCCATGTCTCATTGGAATGAATCCTCTCTTTGATTCTTCCATTTTGAATCTTTTCAAAATCTTATCAATATACAAGGACTGGGACAATCCTAATAGCCTCTTGGATCTATCTCTATAGATTTTAATACCAAGGACAAAAGAAGTTTCTCCCAAGTCCTTCATAAAGAATTGTGTGGACAACCAAGCTTTAGTCATTTCCAGACTTCCTATCTCATTCCCAATGAGAGGGATGTCATCGACATAAAGTACCAAGAACTGAACGACCCTTCCACTAGCCTTTTTGTAAACACAGGGTTCATACTCGTTTTTGATAAAACCAAACGAATTTGACTATTTCAT
>MAYD01486453.1:0-17813 GCA_001909325.1 Ruellia speciosa
AAAAAAGAAAAACTTTCTTTTGTTAGAGTATACATTTAGTTATGTTAATTATTATTTTATTCAACAATAGATGATATTCGGGGGTTTATCAGTGATATTGTTGAATTGAAATTTAAAAAAGAAAAAAAAAATGAAAAAGGATAATAATGTAATATTTGTATTGAAATGTCTACCTGATAATTGATATAAAATATATTAAAGCCTCTTTTCAAATATAGTTTAAGAAATCAGTGTCCTGCCAAAAATCCTTTTTCTAGAAATTAGCGGATAAGTACAAAAATTAAAGGTTAGAAATTAAAAGCTAGAAGAGTAAGTATAAAAATGATACAAAGAGTATTCTCACTTCTAAGCCTTCATATTTTCACTCCAAGTTTATTTGCCTTCCTACTGTCCTGTTAACTAAACAAATATTCTCATCAATTTTCTCTTTGCATCTTACAGTGTGTTCAAAGTAATAGAGAAGGGGAAATGATTCTCTCTTTCTCAATAGCATTAAAACAAAATTAGCAGATCTGATATAAGTGTACACTACAGAATACAACTTGTGGGTGGGGCATGGAGAACTGGATGCACACTCAAATGCTCATATGTTAACTAAACTTTAGGAATAATAATAAATAGCTTTGAAAGCTTCATTTTTCACATTGCAAGCCCTCTAAATAAGCAAACCAAATGTTAGTAGCTGTTCTGCCACATTTGAGATTGCTTAGGCTGTCCGTGGGACATCGCGGGGCCAAGTAATCCGTCTCTGGGGTTCTGTGGATTATCCAGCGATATGCCCGTTGTCTGGGAATGGAAGAGATTCGGGTATCCTAATGATCCATAACTCTGTGAAGGAGGCTGACCTTGCCTCAATCCACTGCTTGCCTGATTCTGTCCCGGATAATTGTAGTATCCACTAGCTGGAACAGCCGACAATGTTCGAGAATTAGGTCCTTGAAGCCACATTGCAGGGTTTTCGCTCTGACAAAATGCGAACACTCAAATTTCATTCTAATCGATTAAAGAAAGGCAACACAAAGCAACAGTAGTGAATCAATTTCAGGCCCATATGTGTGACATACCTGCTGAAGTGAGAGTAAATGACTGCTGTCTTTGTTCTGACTCTGAGCGTTTAAAACATCGTCATAGGTTAAAGTGGACCCAGCTGGGGGGGCGTTGGGTGGGTTCATTGGAACGTTTCCAGGAATGGTCGTGGTATTTCCAAAGGCTGCGCCATATCCAGATGCAATAGCAGCAGACTGAGGCAAGCTACTGGAAGGAACGTTGCTTTTATATTGAGGAAGTAGTGCTGCTAGTGCTTGATGGTATGCGCTGTTGCCTGCAAATGTTTGCTGAAACGCTGAAGGCATGTACGCGTAGCTCTGAGGCAAGAATGGGTAGCCAATCATATTTGCAAACGGTCCCAGCGGGAGAGTGTGCTGAGAATATGGATGCACACTAAGGTGCTGAGGAAGTGGAGGTCCGGTGGCAACGTTAGTTGCAGGGAGGGTGTGCGGAGCAGGCGTTGATGAGGAACCAGCATTCATCAAAGCCTGAAGAGTAACAATAGCCAAAGATCAGCTGCCAAGTTTCAATTAAAGTAGAAAATGACTTGCTTGCACATAAAATAATAATCACAGCATATTAAAGGTTGACTTAAACTAAGAAAAGATCTAGAAGTGCTAACTGCTAACTATATCTACAGTAACGGATAAAAGTTGGGAATAAGATCAGTTCCTCCAGACTCATTCGAGTACCTCAGACATAGCAATTGCTGAAGCACCAACCGAAGAGACAGAATTTCCATATTTAGCAGAAGGTGATTGTGCAACAGGGAATGGAGAGTAGTGAAGATCGGATTCTCCACTGGGGGGTAAATTTGTAGGCAGCAACGTACTTGGTACTGAATTTGTGAACGGTTGCTGTTGACAAGATCAATACCATGTGAGGAATATACTGGACGACAGTAAAACCAGGTAACGCAATGTAATAGCAGTTCCAAAATCAAAATCTACTGTAAAGACTCATATCAAAAAAAATTTACCTCACCATCTGCCCCAGATTAGTGAACTAATTAACCAACACAGTTTATGACCGGTTGACCACCCCCCCTCAAAATCATATTTACTCCTTCAAATCGAAGGCATTATAAATCAAAATATCTTACAAAATTTAAAATGAAGCACAGAAAGTACCATACCATAACATTTGAGAAAGGAGTAAGATTTTGCATCTGGGAATTTGTTTGACTGAAGGCAGCATTTAAGTGTTGGGCATCATCAAAGGTGTAACCAGGGTTGGAAGAAGGAAAATGATATTCATTTCCATGAGGCACTTTGGCATTCTCAGGCTGCAACTCTTCCGGCTCTGAGGCATTTGTATCATAGCTCCCTGCACTGGCACTAGTTCTATGGAACAATCCACCACCAGAAACGTTTCTTTGTGAACCATCAACAAAATACTCAGCACCTCTGTAACAATAGACGAATGATATTTTGAAGTCTGAAGGTAAGAAAAATTAACACAAATTTGATCTGACGCAGGTTGCAATACCTAGTCTCGGGATGCCCAACTGGCGAAGTGTCGGCCTCAGAATGCCGCTCCTCCAAGTCGGGTTTTACTGGTATAGAAGTTGTTGTGGCAGAAGAATATGTGCTCATGCCAGGTCTAAAGCTACCAAAGCTCAAGTATGAGCAATCAACATTTTGCACTTGCAAGTGATCTGGGATTACCACGGAAGGCACAGATTCCGAAGATGGCAATTCACTATATTCCTCTTCCACACTTAGTTGTTCCAAGTTTATGGTAGCCGACAATACAGAAGCACCAACTTCTTCAACTGCAACACCTTAAAGTCAAGTAGGTAAACAAGATAAGGCCGAGCTAAAGTTGACTAAACCGGAATATTGAAATAAGCACTACCAAAATGAAACTACTCCGAACCAAGCATTAATTGACATTCAAGAAGTGCCCAATCACTATTTCCAAGTTTTTATCTTCATCAACACTAAACCTCAAGATCCATTGCAAGTATCCCCAAATTCACAGATTTTAGAACTTAATTGATAACAATAACACACCTTATTAGTTCAAAAATATATAATGGTAAAAACAATCACCTGAATGGTTTTCAGGAGCCTGATGCTGATAAGAACCCATGTTTTTGTAAAAATCATTCTCAAACAGAGATACACCTCCTGAATTATCAGTTGGAATCTTCCTTCCAGATATAGAATCAGAACCCAAGTCGTTAGTCCCAGAATATTCAAACCTTTCATCTTCTGTATCTTGACCCTCTTCCTCCTCAGAATCATCACTAAAACTGTCAGAACGTACAACTGATGTCTCCACATTCTGTTCATTGTGCATAGCATACTCTGGGACAGCAATCAATTTCGCAGATGGCTTTTCAACGGTAGGCCACTCTTCATTGGTTGGTATGTGATGTAGTGAAGATATTCCTGACTCAGGAGCTTTGGCAACATGATCTTCAGGAAATCTTACATTACGATCTGACACACTTGTCGAAGGAACCTGAACATTGTGATTGAATGCATTTTCTTTATTATTGGGCCTTCCCATCTTCACAATGTCAGCCATGGACAACTGACCAGGAGCACCCATCCAGGCAGATTGGTAACCAGATGTTGGCTGTATTCCACCAGATGGTCGGGTATCAGCTGGGTCCAACAACAAACTTCTAGTTTCTGCAGAGGGACCATTACTGCAACACGCCAGAAAGAAAAAGTTGAAGTATTATGGAGAACAGGAAAAAACCAACAAGGTAGATTGAAAAACTCATCCTTCAACTTGACGATGGGATATATTTAGAGGTTTCAACTTGAAGACTGCATTAAACAGCACATAGAGAAGATAAAAGAGATGGTGCAGATGGGAACTCATTTGCTCATGGATATAATAACAGGACAAATAATAGTACTTACAAAAAATTAACAGGGTAGTATCATTCTTTATCTTTGAAACTGCTAGATTTTTTTATTTTTTTTAAGTTTTTAAGCCACTATAAAGGCATGTTATCCTCAAATTCAAAAGACTAGTTAAGCATCCACCGCAATGAAGAAAAGAAATGAGAAAATGATCCAAGCTGTTCCTATTAATGCGATGTGGCTGATAAGCCTCCAATGCAACTCCTAAAGTCTTCTTGAAGGACACAGGTCCCTCATGCCTATGGGTTGAGAGCCAAGCTATTTACTTGCCATTCTAGATCTTACACCAGTTCACTAAATTTCGAATCATACAATCCAATTCAACAGCAACAAGGCAAAAGAAGACCGGCGAGGATTAACCTGAAGCCAGTAGATCCACTGCTTCTAACATTTCCTGACAAAAAGCCTGAATGAGGAAGTGACCCATTTTCTTTCTTATATGATGCCTTTCCATGCAATGGAGCAAGATCTGAAAGAAGGAAATATTATAATTACAATATTTTATGAATGCCGTGCACCAACCTCTAGGTTTAGCAACTTCATTACACACTTAAGCTAAAAGTACCAGAAGAAATATATGATGATGAACCACGCCCACCATGTCGGTCAGCCCCAACCTTGTTGCCTCGACTTGAATTGTGGTTAGCACCACGAGGCCTAGATTCAGTGAAATCCTTGCCCTGTGAAAGTAAGAAACAACTTAGAACAATTCGTCACAGCCAAATTATAAAGTATAAGCAAAACAACATATAAAGTGAAGCTATGCAGATAACAACTCAAATCAAATCAAGTGTGATATGAAGCAATACACAGAAGCTAGGGCTTGATACCCTCTATCAATTTATTTCTTTCTGTTCGTGCAGGAAAGAGAAAGGAAACCCAACAAAGAATCCCATCTGATAGAATCCAGCAAATGTTAGGCCAAGTAAAAATTCTCAAATTGTCTTCACTTGCATGGTAAGATAAAACAGCCAGCAATGTATAGGAACCATTGGGAATTATGCACTGATGAAAATCACGAACCTCTTTTTTCTTTTCTCGTTTACTCTTCACCTCATGGAATGGATCTAAACAATAGTAGAGCACATCAGAGAAAAGTTCATTTACCAAAATTTACAGTGCAATTTCATTCTCAACATCCCACGAGCACACAGACCATTACTGTACTACTACAAGTAGAAGTGCAATCATTAAAATAACAATGCTGTTAAAATATGATACATGCAGTCTATCTGTCGAAGTAATTGACCGCTCTAACAACAGAACAAATGAAGCAATGCCTCTAACTATATCTGCCTTCTTAACAAACATGGAGCATAATGATCTGTGCAAGACAAGTAAAATTACAAAGCACAGCAATATTCCAAATGACCACAGTGTATCCAACTCACCCAAGTGTGTAACTAGAATACTTTCACATTGACTCGCTTTCTTATAAACACGTGGCATACATGCTACCAAATGCCCAATATACTATTTAAGTGAAAAAACTGGAAAACTAATAGTTAAGAGTTAACTGTTAACCATCTTCCAAGCATAAAAAGACAAGACACGAAAGAAAGGCAGTTAAAAGAAAGAGGAATTTTGAAATTCAGCTAATGCTACTGCCTATAAGATATCAAGTGCAAAAAAAACATCTGTAAAGTTTCTTCACAAAACCAACCAGAAAAGAATTGAATTTAGAGTTTTTAGGTTTCTACGACATCCCAAAAAAAGGACTTTTTTCAATTAAAAATCAAACCTTGAGAAAGGAGACGATTCACCGCCTCATTAGGGTCCATATTACATTCCTTGAGAGCAGCGTAAATCTCCGCCTCGGAACAGCCAACAATCTCCTTCAAGCTCTGCACCATCTTCCGCGACCCCGCTGGAATAGCCTGTACCCCGGCGGCGGCGCCTCCCCGGCTCGCACTCATCTTCGTCGTGAACCAGATCTAGAAACAACACGTATCTCACAAAGCCAACGCTTTGCCGTAATTTCTCCTCAATCAATGCCCTTTTTCCCCCCACAATAAATTCAAATTATACAGCCTGTGAACACATAAATTCAAAAAGAAGACGAACAGGCGGGGCGTATAGCTGTGCCCGACAGTTGCAGACGATGTACGCTTTGGTGCAGAAATCGGCGTTGGAGAGTGGAGAGAAGATGAGGATGGTTCGCAGTTCGGTCTTTGGGAAACCCTACACAGTGTCTCTGGTTGAGGCTTCCTTAATCCTTTCTATCTTCTGTGAGCTGTTTTATATTATGAGATAACATACCGTATATGGTAAGTGTTTCCTTTTTGATTTTCTTTCTTCTTTTGTCTCCATCTTGAGCCAAAGCATTATTTTAGGTTTTACAAAACGCTCGCTATTTCCCCTTTTTTTATTTTTTTAAAGGTGTCGCTCCTTAATTATAATTTTGTTCTTCATATAAAAAAAATATTTGGCACCTCGCCTCCAGATTGCACTTCAGCCTAAGTGCAACACTCAAGCACCCCCGAACTTATCAGGCTTCGTCCGTCTTGATTTACATCCCACTTAAAATTTAGGTTGTCGCATCTGATAGTAACTCTTACTCCAATTACTTCACTCGACCATTGCACCTTGATAATATGGATTCAATACACAACAAATTAAGTTTAATAATTAATAATTTAGATTAAGTATGATTTTTTATAAAATTATTGATTAATTTGTATTAATTGAAATAAACTTTAAACCCTAAAAAATAATCAATTTTATATTAAGGTTAATAATTAACAAACTATAATTCTAAACACTAAAATTCATTCTTACTTTATCCCACTTTATGCATAAACCCTGAACCCTAAATCCAACTAGAAGGAAATTAAAAAACTGATGAGTAGATGTGTCACTTAACATAGTCTGGTTTTCAGTTTCTGTTACCAACAGGTACAACATTTCATTCAATGGCAACCTGCAACCTAATTAAAATCTATAATTAGTCATAAATCTTAAATAATTATTAATTAATTGATAATTATTAACCATAATTAGCTATAATTTTATATTTTTAAATATTAATTTATCGTTGATTTCGACTGACACAAATTAATCAACAATTTTATCAAAAAATATAATTAATCGTAATTGATAATTATTAAATTTTTTTAAACTTTTATAATTTAAAAATTAAATTAAAACAGATAATAAAAAAAAATTTAAAATGGGGGACGCAATCTGGGGCGCCTGCCTCTTTTGGACTTTGGGGGTTCTAGAGAGGGGAGGGCAAAAAAATAATTGAAGGGCAGTGTCTAGAAAAAGGCTACCGCGTTTAGTAATTCAATATAGTTAATTGTAACCATTGTTCACTACTACAATGGTACTGAGGTCGCAGAGTATAAAATTTTATTAAATTTATTTTAAAAAATGGTATTTAATTTTAGTACCCAATTATAGGGGTGTTCAAAAAATCCGTAATTCGAATATCCGATCCGAACCAAACCGAAATTTAAAATTTGGTTTGGATTTTTCGGATTTTCGGTTCGGATCGGATTTAATTTTGCATGAATTTCGGATTTTCGGATCGGTTCGGATTGGCATAATGAAAATCCGAACAAATCCGAAATATATTATAATATTATATATATATATATATATATATTATTTAGGATTGGTTCGGATTATTATAATCCGAAATATATATATTATAATCCGAAATCCGAAATAATCCGAAATATATATATTATTATTTTCGGATCGGTTCGGATTGACATTTTTTTTGCAATTTCGGATTATTTTGGTTTGGTTCGGATTTTGTAGTTCGGATTTCGGATTTTCAGATTCGGATTTTTGGACATTTCGGATTGGTTTGGATTGAATTTTCATTAAAATTCGGATTTTCGGATTGGTTCGGATTAAGCAAAAATCCGATCCGAAATCCGAATGATCACCCCTACCCAATTATTTGTTGGCGGCCACAAATTTTCTGCACATCACTGTGATAAGTTTCATAACCAAACATGCACAATTACTTCTTGTTTTTTTAAGGGAAAACATGCATAATTACTTAATTATACTCGTATTATTACTTAATATTCCATCGTTAGATAATAACGAATACCCCTAATATGACTTAATTATATTATGAACAAATTGCCCAGAACCAAAAATGGGTAATTTCATGGCATTGAGTGGTGAAATAACCCTTTACACGTAAGTAATTCACCCCTACAAATTTATGACAAAAAATTCTATAATTTAACATCATTACAACATTTTATCCTTGCTGATCATGCCATTAAAGCCAGAAAGATACACGAAGAACCATAACTTATGTCTTAGTTGGTAGCATTGTCGAATTCTGGGATTGGCCCCATTTCAAGCTCTCCTTAAGCTTCTCTTGGTGGAGTCGTCGTCTTGAACCTCACGTCATTCGAGTAATGGCTTCCCTTGGGTATTTTATTGAGAATGAATATTGTCCTTTCAAGCATTTGGACAACTTCGGACACTGTTAGCCTAGTGGATGGAGTTGCATTTGGGCAGAGGAGTGCCGCTTTGATGGTCCTTTCTGCTTAACCTCTGTTGACGTGGCCCATTAACTGATCAATGAGCTCATCGACATCTTTACTGTATTGCAAGTGATTGGCCAGCCATGTAGTAATTATCAGAGTTTGAGTACTACTGTATTCATTAAATTCACAAAGATAAAAACATAGCAATAAGTGAATTCAAAGCTGTGGTATTTTCTCAAATTCAAAATAATTGTTCTAAGAAAACGGGTAAAATTAAAAACTTAATTGTAATAATTGCCTTGAATCTGAACAAGTTGAAAATAGCACATCATTGAAACAAAAATAATTAGGCAAAGGCAAGGTTTTGAATGATAGTTTATAGTAACTCACATTGGTCCAGCAATTTTTGTGTTACTATGCATCTTCTCGTCTTCATGAAATCGGGCCAATCCAAAATCGGATATCTTAGGAGTAAGATTTTTGTCCAGCAGCATGTTGGTGGCTTTAATGTTGCAATGAACAATTTTCAGTCTTAACTCGTCGTGAAGGAAAGCTTGTCCTCTTGCAATCCCGATGTAGATTTCGAACCTCGTTGGCCAGTCCAACATTAACTAGCTTTTGTTGGATTTGTAGATTAGTCCAGACGAGCCATTGTTGTTATTAAGCAAACAAAGTCTGCGCATGTAATATATTGAGAGAAATTAACCGATAGAAAACACTATACCAAACAAAACACGAGCAAGGCTATAGTTTTCCATATAGTCGTATATCACAAGCAATTAATTTCTTTCGATACATCACCCATATAGCTTCACCAAATTCGGGTGTTGAAGGCAAGCAATCATCCGATTGCGAGAATAATTAGGCAAAGGCAGCGTATTGGATTAAATGAGTTCAAAGAGACATTATCTAACAAAGGGCAACCTCTAAAGGGACAAATGAGTTGGAAGAAACCATATCTCGCATACCTGGATTGGACATAACCATGAGGATCATTCTTTCTTCAAGACCACATGTACAATCACACCAAGAAATTCAGAATCCTTTTTAACAAATTTAATGTGCAACAAGCATGTCTACTGATACAAGAAATAAATCTGCATTTATAGTAAAGCAAACAAAAACACAGGAAGCCATGCTGATACTACTATTTTTTAAATACACAAATTTTTTGAACCAAAAAAGTTCACACAAAATTTAAAATTTAATAAATTGAAGTGAAGAAAATTCGGTTGAAAATAAATTATTTTCTCAAAAAATATAAATATTCCTAAAATGTGGAATAAAATTTATGAGACATCTAATTAGATGGGCCATATAATTTTTTTATTTTAAAATAGTGTATACGTATATTCATAAATTTTGGATTCGAGTATCAAGTTTTAAATAATTATAAATATAATTTTCCTTTTTAGGGATTCAGAAAAAATCCCAAAATTTTCAATTTGGAATTTTGATATTTTCAAAATAGTGGGTATAGAATTACCCACTTGAATAAAAATATGGATTTTCAGAATAAATTTATGAAAATGTTTTTTGAAACGAAAATATATATTTTTATCAGCTGATATATTTCGAATTTGATATACAATTATTTAAAAAGAAAAAATTTTAATTTGGGACTAATTAATTTGTTTAGCCCAAAAGCAATTTGATTAAGACTATGTTTTATTTTTATAGTATATTTTGAAATGAGTAATTTATTGGATTAGTATGTTTTGAGTCCAATAATAACATCAAACCTAAGTGTATCACTAGATCTATGGTAATTTAATTATTTGGTCATACAATTAAATAATTGTAACTCAATCTAGAAATTATCCTGGCCCAGCATTTTATAAATGTGGCCCAATACTCTATTATTTTCAGCCCAACCTTTTAACTTATTTGGCCCGATAGACTCGGCCCGGCTCGGGAGCCTTTGAGGGAGCATAAACACATGTTTTGAGAACTAGAGAAAAAACGAGGAAGGCAGTCCCTACACTCCCTTTCTCCATCCTATCACCATCTTCACCCTTTTCCCTCTCCGGCGGGCGGCGACCTACCCATCGCTGCCCGGCCACTGTCTCCGGACACCGGCGCCACCTCGGACGCCCTCTTATCCCTCTGTCCTGTCTCACCACCACCATCACCCTGATGTCGTCGCGGCCACCGCGAACCCAGCTCCGCCGCACGCAGCCACTTTCGAATCCGAGCGCCGCTGCGGCGCTGTATGAGATCCCGACGCCGTTGTTGATGTTTCCGGTACGGAACGAGGAGCAACGCCACCGGTACTATGACTGCCGCTACCGCTGTTTCTCTTTCTCCCTCTCTCTCTCTCTCTCTCATGGCCGGCGAGACCCGCCGTCACCCTGCTTGAGCTTGTTCTATCATCCTCTGGCCTTGGCAATTTCAATCACGTTTGGCGCTTGTGCCCAAGAATCAAGATGTTAGTGAGATTTTCTAAGAGTAATCTTTCCATTTTATTTTTTTGAAGGTTTATTCAGTAATTTTAAAAATTCAAATTAAAAAGTAATTAGATACTTAAATATGAGATCAAAGCCCTACTTAGTCATAGATATACAATTATAATCATCAAGACCCCAAAACAAACTTATATTGGTTGGACATAAATTAACCTGAATCCCTCGTATCTTCAATTGAACTGATCAGTCCCACAAATTTATGTTGGTCCATCCTGCAAACTAGACTAGCCCAACCCCTTAAATCAAAAACTTAAACTTAATTTCACAAAAGAGACGCTCACTTTCAAGATTTCCAAAATACCATCAACAATATTGCAATAAATGTTCTTCTACTGTAAAGGGAGATACACTATTCTTACTATTTACAGACTAGGTTTTTGAATAAGTAAAACCCTTAGCTATGGAAAAATTCTATTTCAAGAGCCGCCGTGAGTTGAAACCTTCCAACAAGTGTCAATCTAGAGGGATAGTCCGGTGGTTTCGTCAATGGGAGGGGGTCGGCCAGGGTGATGAATTTTTCCTCTTCCTTAACAGAATCAATAGGAGTGTAAAAGGAATTCATGGTTGCCAAACTGCAAACCTACTGGGGGATCTGAGGTTGGGATAAAAGTCGAAACTCTAAGTTAGAGGGGTCGGAGAAGAAAATCCAAGAAGATCAAGAATCCAAAGGAAAGAGAACTCCAGAAACGAAAATAGTAGTGACTCTACTAATAGAAAAAAAGTGATATAATCTTGTATGTCTTTTTAATATGCTTATATTTGGATAAGAGAATATTTGAAATCATACATTTTAATTTGAATTTGAAATTCTCAATAGAAAAATAAGGGATAAGGGATATAATTTGAAATCCATCCATAAAACATTCCAACAATTCAAACAAGTGGAATGATTTATTATTATAAATTTTAAATTCCCTCTCAAAAGGATTTAGGAAAGTATTTGAAATGAATGACCTATATCCTTCCATTATTTGAATGAGAGTGTGAATTAAAGAATAAATTTGAAATCCACTCCATAAATTTTCTATATAATTAGCATGAATTTCAAATTAGTCTTTAAATGAAGGAATTTGAAATTTCTTCTTCAAATCAAATCTCTCAATCTAAAAAATAAATTTCAATTACATTGTTCAAAACCCTTATTTCCACACGTCAAATCTGTATTAGAGGGACGGGGCAAAACGTCAACTATGCATTAGGGCATCAACAATGCCCTACATCAGCATTTTCTTTACGTTTAAGAGAAGTGTGATTTAAAAAAATAAAATAAATTCATGGGACATATGGCTATATCTGATTGTTTCTCCTCTACATTAAGATGAACAACTCCAAAATTGGGTTGCTCTTTCAAGAACCCCAAAAAAGGGTTGCTCCTCTTAAATATAAAGGAGAAACAATAAGAGATAGCCACATGTCGCTAAATTTATTTTATTTTTTTAAACCATACTTCTCTTCCAACCCCCATTGCTGGTACCCTTACAAGGATGGGACAAACCCCATATTACTTTTTCTCTATCCTCATGAACATTTTCTTGATTTTAATTTTCATGCATTGAAATTTTGGGACTAGTTATTTCTCCTGCTCTCTCTCTGTGTGTATATATATAGTAACGGATAAAAATAGAGAATTATTAGTGAATAAAAAAAAAATATATAGAATTTTATTAGTTGATTGTGAGAATAAGTTTCTAAAAAAGTAAACACAAACATTTATTTTGAAACCAGGAAACATATATCATGATATTTAACTTCAGGAAAATTATTTAATCACTTCAAGCATTACGAAAACAAAAACCAAATCCCTCCTTCCAAGCGCGTGATAGTGTTTTTGAGACTATAAGTTTAGTCTTCAAACTCATGCACTTATACACAGAGCTCAAGCTTAGAAAAATCAAGAAGTTTGATTCGAACTCTTTAAATGATAACTTCAAGTCTCCCTTAGCTAGAGTTCATTTTTTCATCATCTTCTTTCAAGAAAATGAGAAACCTACTGTACACACAAAGACTATAGTCGGACATCCTATATTCACATATAAATAGTACTTCATCCGTTTCATAAAGATTACAACGTTTGAAGTAGACACGTTTGCCGATACAGAATTTTAACTATTAATATCATTAATTATCAATATGTAAAAAATATATGAAGTTGATATTTTGAAAATACTCATTAAGACGAATCTAACAAGACCCAACATGACTATTTATTTTTTTAAGTATAATTCACAAATAATAGTTAAACTGAAATATGTAAATAGTATTTACTATGCAAACGGTGCAATCATACTGAAATGAACGAAGTATCAATTAGTAAAGATATCACAAATCAGTAATGGACAAGTAGAGACACCAAATCACTGCATGTAGACAAAAATAGCATCTTTCTAGAGCAGGACAGTAGAAACTTTTTTCCTCGTAAGAAGAAAGAACCTTACAAGATATGATGCACTGAAATAGTCCCTCTTAATATTTGAAGGATATATATTAAATTGCATATACCATAAATTATTTAATTAAAAAATATAAACTCAATCCAAAATATTATGAACCCTATGAGTTAAAAGTGTAAAATAAACTCTAATCCGGTTGGACAAGCAAATGCGGCACACAAAATTGAGTTACAAGCGATCACATTCCATATTTGAATTGGTACTAAGTATGTACTCTATAAAGAAAGACAGGAGGAATATGTACATATTACACAAAGATTCCTCTCTTTTACCTTTTCCTTGTTCATGCAACTTTTTATTCCAATTTGGACACCCCACCCCACCCCACCCCTCCCCTCCCCTTTGCTTTGCGAAGATACCAACAAACCAAATGCCTCCTACCGTAAGTTTTCTTATATTCCCCAACAAAGAGCTTTGTTTTCATTCTCCTCTCTCTTCAATGCAAGGAAACTATGATTCTTCACATTTTATATATATAAGGTCTGGGATGAGGATGAAGGCAGTTACTTCATTCAGACACCACACCCTCTTCTTGTTTGGTTTTACCAGGCTTTAGGTTGATTGGAGAAGCTCGAGGCGTACAAAGGGGTCATGGATCCAAGAGTACTACGGCATCCCTCATTCTTTATTCTCTGCATTCTCTTTGTCTCAGGTGACTATGCATTTGTGTTATAGGAGGTAATTTATGCACGCATGCCATGTTTGCTCTAATATTTTGAAACTTGGTAGCAAATATGACTAGAATTGTATGTTATGTAAATCTAGACTGGTGAGGACTTTACTAACTCTGTAATTGCATCAGGAAGTAAAATGCTTACATGTGATTTTGTGTTTGCAATTTTGGTTAGCCTTGATATTTCTTAGGTTTCTGTCTTTGACACCCGTCGGAACCTCGATTTATCAAGAAAACTAAATATTCTTATCACTTCTTACAGTAAGAACCCAGAGAGACCCCTATGGGGGAAATGTTCCTATTGTGAATCCAACAATACCAGGAACAACTCCAATTGTTAATCCAACCAACCCAACACCAGCAACTCCGACAGAACCTACAACACCCACACCTCCAGTAACACCCAGTGGGACAGCACCGGGCTGGGGAGCAGCACCGGGTGGTGGGGCTGCACCGGGCGGGGGAGCAGCACCCGGTGGTGGGGCTGCACCGGGCGGGGGAGCTGCACCCGGTGGTGGGACAGCACCTGGTGGGGGTGGGGGAGCAACACCTGGTGGTGGGGCTGCACCGGGTGGGGGAGCAACACCCGGCAGTGGGGCTGCACCAGGTGGGGGAGGGGGAGGCTCAAGTGGGGCATGGTGCATAGCCAATCCCACCGCATCCCAGACTGCTTTACAAGTAGCACTGGACTATGCATGTGGCTATGGAGGAGCAGACTGCTCAGCAATTCAACAAAGTGGAGCTTGCTATGACCCAAATACCCTTCATGACCATGCTTCTTACGCTTTCAATAAATACTACCAGAAGAACCCGGTTCCCACTAGCTGTGATTTTGGAGGAACGGCTCAGCTGTCCCATACTGACCCAAGTAAGACTTGAACTCCTATCTTGTTTTGAGTCTAGAAATCGGAAATCCTACATGTGTTTATGGATAAAAAACCCCACTCCTAAGAGGTGAGAATAGACGAGTCTAGATGTATGTTTGAAAGACTTGGATCTCCTTTTCAAACAAATGAACTGCTTAATCGCCATCTTCCACCAAGGTTTCATCAAGTAGTTCAATAACCATCAACTTGTTTATGTTATAAGCTTTACGGTATATGTCTACCTGAATGTAGTTATTAGTTAACTATAGCTTTTGATCCTTGGTCATGTTGGTTCAGGTCATGGGAACTGCAGATATGCCTCTTCCACCAACTCTCCAACACCACCCACAATTCCAATGACACCACCCGGGTAAATTTAATGCTTACGTCATGCTAGAAACTAAACGTTTCAAAGAAACTAATATCCTCCATTGCAGCACAACTATGCAGGGTAATCTCTACCCACCAGGAGGAAATGGTTTTGGCTCAGAACCAACAGGCTATGACTATGGTGCTGAACCTACGGGTTCTCCAAATTCAGTTGGGACTGTGTTACTCAACCTACTGCTGCTGATTACCACCAACTGCATCATAGTGCTCACCACAGTGGTCAACAATTTCTAATCATATCAATATGAAATAGGTTAATCAACTCCCATACGAGATAAGCAAACACTTGGTATCTACCAGGTATGCAAAATTTTGAGGCAGAGATATGCTATCATGCCACAATACAGTTACTGTTTCTACTCCTTGAGATAGAGTATAAAGCAACAGAGGAAATGATACGATGTACCAAACATGTAGTAGAACATAGTAGTTATGCTTCTGAAGTTAATAAGCATTTCAGTACAAGGAATAGCTGGTTTAGGGTAGCTCTAGTGATGAGAAAATGTTAGTACATTCCTCAATAGAAACATCTTATCCATTCCCTCACAATACAATCACTTCTTTATCAGCAATACAAATACAATTCGTGCATGTTGAAATTCCCATCATACCAGAAAATTCACTTTCCAGAGAAAAATGGCTAACTGATAAGATATTTCTGATTAACAACCAACACAAATAAGGAAATTACTTTAATTTCCTTTTTCTGTTAGTTCAATTATTCATTATTCTATGGAACAAAGAACCGACCAAGACCAACAAGCTACTGTAGTCGTGCATAGATAACAAGTGAGTAGGTAACAGATTATTAAGCGTGTACCCACAGCTAGGATATCAAAAGCATGCATGGAACAGCAACAACGCAGATGGTAGCTAAGGTGGCAAAGATTGAGCCTTGATCAAAAGCTTTTCCCAAGGTTCCGGCTCTTGTAAAATGCTGGAAAGCCAGATAAGCGGCTATCACCAATGAAAGAATAACACCTTCCTGTGTTCCTCTGCCACAAATCACAAGCATTGTGTTTAAGACACAGAATGAGTTTTGAAGCAACTAATTATACAGTATATTATACATGATATACTGACCTCAGCCTCATAATCTGATAGGGAGACACAATAACCAACAGCAAAGTTATAAACGGCAACTCCAGCTCCCCTGCATGTGTCATAGGAACATATATAATGACTTGAATGTTAAATTCAGTTACAACTTAAAATAACAATGTATGAAGCTTTTTTCACAAACTTTGGGAGTTTAATTTGCTTGAGCTGGGTTCTTAGTCACAATATGCTGTTATTAAGGTTCAGCCCCCCTATAAAGCAACCATTTCCAGATTCAAGGTTTTCCGCTTAACCATTGTACCTTATTGGGATGAGAAAGACTTACCAGGAATGAAAAAGAATAGGCGCACAAGAAGGGCTAAGAATGCAGTCCAGATGCCATACTCACCCCTGAAAACCAACCTCAACATTAGTACCAAAAACATGACTGCAGCTGACAACTTGCAGACACAAAGGGATACGAATTTGACATACTTCATCCATGAGACAATGCTTGCAGGTGCTTGTAGGGCAAACAGAGGAACCAGAAATGACTTGTGAATGGCTGTTCCCCTAGCTAGCATCAAGACTCTGGAAAAGGATTCAGTTAATAACTTAGTGGCATCTTGCAATTATCGCATACAGTCTGAAACTTGAAAAAATGTAACTCAGATCAAATAGGAATACTTGATAAAGACACATGAAAGGACTCTTATACTGCAGTAGCTCTATCTAGAAAGTGCAACTAGATTAGAAGGCTGACAATACAAACTTAGTGAAATAAGAGATGAAACACACTCGCCATCTGATGCCTCAATCAGTTCCTAACTTCCTATTAAATCCCATCATCAGCTGGATACAGTTCACTGGATCAAGCAAACTCTTCTAATTTTTCTTGTTACTCAAAGAACTGAAATCCCAATCTCAATCATGTTAAAAGGAATTAGTGGAAAAAGACAGCAAAAGCAAGAAATCAACAGCATACGTCGTACAAACAGTGGAGACCCACTGAAGATTCCGAGGACTGAACTGCGTGGAAAAGCAGACCGGACCAAACCTATTCCTTTTCTTGCTCATTACCAATGATCTGAAACGAATCCATACACATGATACATTAATTCCTCCAAATTGCTGCACTTCAAAATTGCCACACGCACACACACGAATTACTCATGGAAGTAAAGAGTACAGTGTATAATATTCTGCTTTTCATTTTATCCCCCATGGTTTCACTTTTCAAATTTCAACTATAAATTGGGACAAATGCATTTTCTTAAAGAGATACTCCAATTCACTAAACAAAATTCTCGATCCTGTGCATTTCTCTCCCAAACCCTAGCTCATAATTCATTTCTCGGATTGGCTTCAATCAACTTGCCATCAACGATTATTCCAAACCTCTAACTTGTTATGTGATTTCCCAATTAACCGTGTTCATATTTTACCGAGGGCAACAGAACCATAATAAGAGAAAGTTCGAATTCGATTCCATCCAGCACTATTTACCCCGGAATAATACTTACCGAAATGGATTATAAGCGACGG
>MAYD01486463.1:0-10492 GCA_001909325.1 Ruellia speciosa
TACCCCGGCAGGTTATATTTTGCGTAGTTCTATTGGGGAGACTCTGGAGGTGTACAGTTCGGGACTGTAAAGCTCGTGGTCCGGGACCAAGCTTACTTCTAATACGAAGGCTATCCAAGTCACCATGGGGGATCTACTTGCTATCAGTAGCAACAAGAGGCTCAACAACAAAAATTATGCATTGTGGTCCAATTGTATGGAGGCATGCTTACAAGGAGAAGATCTCTGGGGGATCGTTTGTGGAGATGTCGTTGCGCCACCACCAGATCTTGTCCAGGAAACACGTACATGGAAGAAGAAGTCCGGGAAAGCACTATATGCAATCAAGAGCAACTTGGAGGATGATATACTACAATACGTTAGAAAGATGAAGGATCCGAAGGAGGTATGGGACACCCTCGCCACACTTTTCTCAAAGAAGAATGAAGCACGACTTCAACTCTTGGAAGGAGAGTTAATGAATATCAGACAGAAGAATCTAACGATCAAGCAGTATTTCAGCAAGGTAAAATCTCTTTACTCTGAAATAGCTGAGTTAGATCCTGCATCTACGATCTCTGATGATAGAATGAGGCGTATTATTAAACACGGTTGAGGCCGGAGTATAGAGGATTTGTCACAGCAATACAAGGATGGAAAGAACAATTATCTCTTATAGAGCTGGAAAATCTACTGGCCAATCAGGAGGCTTTAAACAAACAGATGCTGGGCATCTCGCTTAAGGGTGATGAGGAAGCACTCTTTAATGGCAATGGTAGAGGGTGGTTCAACAATAAGAGGAACCAAGGAAATCAGGAGATACCTCACGGAAAAATGAAGGAAAAACTTCCAGCTCCTGGGGAGCTAACAAGGAACGCGAAGGAGATAAAGAAAGAAGAAGGCGCAATGGCGAGTGCTACACATGTGGGAAGAAAGGACACTACGCACGAGATTGCTGGCGCAACAAGAAGCAGACGCAAGGAAATGCAGCTACATCAACTCGCAGGGCCGAGGTGGATGAATGGGATGTCGAAGCTTCTTGCGTGGACATAAAAGAAGTGTTGGAGAAGATTCTAGCAGTTTCAGATCAATCGACTACAACAACGATTGGATCTTGGATTCAGGATGTGCCAATCATATGACCGGCAAAGCAGACAAGCTAGAGGAGATGTCCAAATACAACGTGAGACGTGTGGTAGTAATAGCTAATAATTCTAGACTGTCAATTGTGCACGTCAGGAGCACCATGATCAAGCCTCGATCAAAGGGAGATCAAATGCAACTTGATCGTGTGTACCATGTGCCAGGAATCAAGAAGAACCTGTTATCAGTCTCTCAGTTAACTGATTCAGGCAATTGGGTGCTATTTAGACTAGACAATGTGAAGGTGTATCGAGACATCAAGGTGATCGGCATGCCAACAATGGAAGGACCTAAGTTGGAGTCGATGTACGTAATGTCCGCGGAGTTTGCTTATGTCAAGAAGGCAAGAAATAACGAGACAGCAGAGTTGTGGCACGCACGGCTCGGACACGTCAGTTATCACAAGTTGAAGGAGATGATGAAGAAGGAGATGCTAAAGGGTCTCTCACATCTGGATGTTCGAGAAGATAAGGTGTGTGCAGGCTGTCAGTTCGGGAAGGCACATCAGTTATCTTATGAGGAGTCAACGTTCAGAAGTGAGAAGTCGTTAGAGCTTATTCACTCGGATGTCTTTGGACAGGTGAAACAACCATCTATCTCAGGGATGCGTTACATGGCAACATTTATCGATGACTTTTCTAGATACGTGTGGGTCTACTTCATGAAGGAGAAGGCGGAGAACTTCACCAGATTCAAAGAGTTCAAAGACACAGTTGAAAGTGAAGTTGGCGACAAGATTCAGTGCATTCGCACTGATAATGATGGAGAATATACCTCAGCTTAGTTTGCGCATTTTTTGAAAGCTTCTCGGATACGTCACCAATATACATGTCTGGGGACACCACAGCAGAATGGTGTGGCCGAAAGAAAGAATAGGCATCTTGCAGAAATATATCGGAGCATGATGCATGCGAAAAACGTACCAGGGAGATTTTGGGCAGAGTGTATGAAGACTGTGGCACACATCATCAACAGGATGCCATAACAAAGACTCGGCTTTGTCTCACAATTTCAGAAGTTATGGAATGTCAAACCAACGGTGAGCCACTTTCGAGTATTTGGTTGTGTATGCTACGTATTTGTTCCAGATCATCTACGTAGCAAGTTTGATAAGAAGGTAATTCGGTGTATCTTTGTGGGCTACGATTCACAAAGAAAAGGTTGGAGATGTTGTGATCCAACAACAGGACGGTGCCACGTGTCAAGGAATGTGGTGTTTGATGAAGCATCATCATGGTGGTCATCTGACTATGTAGCACTGCCCTATTCAAAGGATGTTGAGGACGAATTGCAAGAGGACAACAAAAAAGGTGACTCCGAGGAAGAGAATGAGACTACAACAGAGGAAAAGTTTGAGGAGAATCCACCTAGTGAAGCTGAAGTGACTCCACAACAGCAACTGAGGAGATCTCAAAGACAGAGAAAGCCTAACCCTAGGTATGCTAATGCCGTATTAGCAATGGTTGATAGCTTGAAGGAGCCAATTGTATATGAAGATGCAGCTGGAAAGGCGGAGTGGGAACATGCGATGGAAGAAGAAATTTCTGCACTGAGGTAGAACCAGACTTGGGAATTGGTTCTCAAGCCGAAGGATCTTAAGCCCATCTCTTGCAAATGGGTTTACAAGATCAAGACGCGTGCAGACGGCTCGGTCGAGAGATACAAGGCTCAGTTGGTTGCTTGAGGATTCTCACAGCAGTATGGCCTAGATTATGATGAGACGTTTAGGCCGGTCGCGAAGATCTCAACTGCTCGAGTATTGCTTGCACATAGCTAGTGCTTTTGAACATACAGCTACTTCTGAGCACTATACTATGGCTTGTTCATCATCTATGGTTAAGTGGATTCTTGATACAGGAGCATTAGGTCATTTATGTGCTAATTTTGATTGTCTAATTGATCATTTGCCTCTAGAGTCTATCCATCCCATTTTTCTACCTGATGGTACTGAGAAAAGACCAACATATGTTGGCAAGATCAGACTGAGTGACAACATCATTGTTTCAGATGTTCTCTACATTCCTGATATTATTCTCAACCTCTTGTCCATTAGCAAACTCACTAAATCCTTAAATTGTGAAGCTGTTTTTGACTCTAAGTCTTGTGTCTTACAAGACCACAAGACTAAATTAGTTTACATCACAGCAAAACAACACAATAATCTATATGTCCTTTATACTAATACCTTTTGGCAATAATATGTCTAGCTATGCTTCCTTTGTTTCTGATTCTCAAAACATTGCAAAATTGTGGCACTATCGTTTAGGACATCCTTCTTACAATGTAATGATGCATTTGAAACTTCCCGTCAAACTTGATTCCTCATAAATATGTGATGTTTGCAATTTGTCCAAAAGTCATAGGCTACCTTACTCTATTAGTAGTTCAAAAGCTAATGCTTTATTTCATTTGGTTTATGCTGATTTATGGGGCTCCTTTCAATCCTCCAGTTCTTCCAAATTTAAATACATTTTGACACTTGTTGATGATCATTCTAGAGCTACTTGGTTGTACCTATTAGTTCACAAAAGTGATACCACTTCCTTGCTTTCCATATTTTTCTCTCTGGTTTAAAATTAGTTCAATAAGAGTGTTGAAATTCTAAGAACTGAAATGGATCAGAATTTTACAATAAAACATGTGCTGACTTACTATCTTCCTTGGGGATTATTCATCAAACTTCATGCATTTACACACCACAACAAAATGAGAGAGTAGAAAGAAAGCATAGGCACCTTACAAATTGCTAGAAGCCTACTTAATCAATTTGGTGTTCTTAAGCAATTTTGGGTAGAGGCAATGCTAACTTCAACCTATTTGATAAATTGTCTTCCTACTCATGTACTTAAGTGGAAAACACCTTATGAACTTCTCTATGGGGTTTCCCCAGATCTGACAAACCTCCATTCCTTTGGTTGTCTTTGCTTTATGAGGGATACCACTCATAATAAGGGTAAGCTTGATGCAAGGGGTCTTAAAGGGGTGTTTCTTGGTAATGCTACCTTTCAAAAAGGATACAGAGTGTTAGATCTCAATGCTCAAAATTTTTTTATCTCTAGAGATGTCAAGTTTTATGAAACCACCTTTCCTTTTTTACAACACATCAAGTCAACTGGAGTGTCATTTGGTTCAATTCCTTTACCTCTAACTCACTCCTGTAGTGATCTTGAGTATTCCCCTGTGATTTCCACTGAATCACTGAGACCAACCTGCTCTCCTGAGCTCCCCACTGGTGCTCAGTCCCAAGTCCACTCTCCTTTGGCTCCTCATGAGCCATTGAGTCACACCTCTTCTCCTGAAGTGCCCACTACCCTTCAGAGTCATACCAAAGCATTAATCTCATTGGATGAGTCTCAGTCTCTTCCAATGCTCCTTGAGAATGGAGCTTGTTCTCAGCATCCCTTGGACTCAGCTGACTCACATCTTGAGAGCCAACCTCTTTCATCTGGTTCCGGCACATCAAATGACCACACTCCTGTGTTATAGAATTCTCAAAGGTCTCAGAGGAAAAAGAAGCCCCATCCCAAGTTCAAGAATTTTATATGTTCCTTGCCTGCACCAATTGACAACACTCCACATACTTTTGAGAAAGCCAACACACAGATTCATTGGCAGCTTGCTATGCAAGAAGGGCTGCAAGCTGTTGATAAAAACCAAAGTTGGTCTCTTGTTCCATTGCCACCTAAGAAGAAAGCTATTGGTTGTAAATGGGTTTACAGAACAAAGTTCAATCCTGATGAATCTATCAACACATATAAAGCCGAGCTTGTAGCAAAAAGGTTTCATCATAAATTTGGTGAGGACTTCAATGACTCATTTGCTTCAGTTGCTAAGACTGTCACATTCAGAATTGTGCTTGCTTTGTCAGCTTTTTTTCACTGGTCTTTGTCTCAACTTGATATCAACAACGCCTTCCTTCATGGTACTCTTGATGAGGAAATTTATATGCATTGCCCTCCCGGCCTTGATGCTCCCATTGGTTCAGTTTGCAGACTTCATAGGTCCTTATATGGTTTGAAGCAAACCCCTCGCCAGTGGAATCTCACACTTATAACGTTTCTTTTGGAACTTGGGTTGCATCAAACATCTCATGATCATTGTTTGTTTGTGAAGTCTACATCTCTTGGTACTGTCTTACTTCTTGTTTATGTAGATGATATTTTGCTCACTAGTTCTAATGTTGTAGAGATTAATTCTATCAAACAAGCATTGCATGACAAATTCACTATAAAGGACCTTGGTCTTGCATCTTATTACCTTGGTCTTGCATCTTATTACTTTGGTCTTGAAATTACTACCACATCCTCTGGCTTACATATTACTCAGTCTAAGTTTGCTGCAGATCTATTATCTGATGTGCCTGTTCCAGTCAATACTCGAGCTCTAACATCTTGTCTCACTACACAGACCTAGATGATGCTAGCCTTCCATTTGACAATCCTTCCCTCTTTCGAAAGCTAGTTGGTAAGCTTCTCTATTTAGCTTTTTCAAGGCATGATTTATGCTATGCAGTTCAACAATTAAGTCAATATATGCATGCTCCCACTTTTCTTCATTGGAATGCTGTGGTATATCTTCTCCAGTATGCACAGAATACTCCTTCTCTTGGTCTTCATTATCCCTTTGAGAATCCCATACTTCTCATAGCCTATTCTGACTCAGATTGGGGTAGTTGTCCTATCACTCGGAAGTCATTGTCTGGTTACTACATTTTTCTTGGAGGGGCTATCATTGCCTGGAAATCTAAAAAGCAAACAGTGGTTTCCCGTTCCTCTACAGAAGCTGAGTATAGGAGCTTGGCTGCAGCAACCTCTGAGGTTCTATAGCTTACATATATCTTTGAGGAAATTAAGGTGCAGTTGCTTCTTCCAGTTCATATATACTGTGACAATGAGTCCACACTGAAACTTGTAAAGAATCCAGTGCATTACGAGCATACAAAACACATTGATATCACATGCCATTTTATAAGACAACATTTTCAGTCCAAAACAGTGCAGCCTGAGTTTGTTTCCACCTTCCATCAAATTGCTGATATGTTCACTAAACGACTGTCCTCCAAAGTATTCCTCCGTCATTGCTTCAAGTTGAACCTCTGTGGCTTTCCTAGTTCAACTTGCCAGGGGCATGAAGACAACCAGAGGTGCAACAGTCAACCACACAAGATGGAGCAGCATTGGTGAAGCTTGGAATTGGCTAAGTATATTGGATGACAACTTTGTAAATACATTAAAATGGCATTTTTGTAATTTGTGTATTTACTTATAGAGTTGCTAACATGCTTTCTATAGGATGTGCTTATATATTCTGTAATGTGGACTTTTGGATCATTTTCTGTTTTCCATTAACTGACAGTTTCCTTCTTCTTGTTCCTTTCCCAATTTCTCTGCAATTAGGGTTCTTAGATTTGTCTATCAAATTCCTCAAATTTCACATATAGTCCCCACCTAGCGTGATCCCGAAAATTAAAACAAAAAATGTTAAATGTGATACACGAAAATGCGATGAATCTAACCGATATTATTGGGCGGGTAGTATTACCATCCTTAATTAATTTCGCTATAAGTTGACAACACATTCCCACATATTATATGCGTGTGCAATAATGTTACAGTATTAAACCCATATTTTCTTGAGTAGAGCCCACCTACATCTACTTGTGCAACTACTTTAATACTACCATATAGCAGCCATGGCATGGATAATTGATGTTGGGCATAATTTATTATTTTTGGATGATAAATAAAAGTAACACGCAATTGTAATTAAGGCACTCATCTACTGTAAATCAATCAATATCTCCCATTTCATTTCATTTTAATTTATATATGATGAAACCCTATATAATTCTTGTCTCCGCGTAATTAAATAGGAAGAGGTTGCAAAGGATTTTCTCTGGTCTTACCCGTGATTTCCCCCTTATTTATATTCCTGTTGTAGTAATTATTCCTCACTATCAATTATCATGGAGACGTTCATCCAATTGCTGCCCCTAATTGTTTCTTTTTCCTTTTCAATCCTCATTTTGTTCAAATTCACGAGAAAAAAGTCATCGCCAAACCTCCCTCCGGGGCCGTGGAAGCTCCCTTTAATTGGGAATTTACACCATCTGATTGGCAACACGCCGCACCGTGCACTGCACGGCTTATCCCTAAAACACGGCCCTTTGATGCACCTACAGCTCGGCGAACATCTCGTTGTCGTGGTGTCCTCCCCAGATTGTGCTAGGGAGGTAATGAAAACTCACGGCAACAATTTCGCCACAAGGCCACCCATCACGGCATCAGAAATCATTACCTACGGTTGCCCGGCCCTCATCTTTCGCCCTTATGATGATTACTGGAGGCAAATGCGGAAGATTATCACGGTCGAGTTATTAAGCGCAAAACGCATCCAATCTTTCCGATCAATGAGGGAGCAAGTGTTTTATGAGCTTACCAAGTGGATAGCTTCCAATGAGCGATGCCCTGTTAATCTCACGGACAAAATCTTCTCTTCGACTGATGCCTTCATTGCACGAGCAACGCTCGGTGAGAAAGGCAAAGAAGAGAAGATCAAACTGATTGAGATAGTGAAAGAGGCTATAACGTTGGCGACAGTATTCAATATCGCTGAATTGTACCCTTCGATCACATTGATCCAAAAATTGTGCTCGACGGGCAAGAGATTGAGGGAGTTACAGCTTGAGGCAGATGAAATACTGGAAGGCAGCATCCAGGATCACAAAGTGGCTAACAAATCAGCCAAAACTGATGATGGTGGTGAATTAATGCAACAAGATTTGATTGATGTTCTTCTAAAGTATCAGGACAATGGGCTCAAACATTCATTGACCACCAACAACATTAAAGCTGTAATAGTGGTTAGCCTTCTTCTCAAAATTTTTCCTATTGTGTCAAAATTCGGTTTTGAGGTTTGGTCCTTTTCATCTTTTTTTCTTTTTCCCTTTTTGTTTCTGGAAAGGATTGGTCCATCTTATCTTAGGGCATCCCAACCAAAAAACCAAAAATGGTACAGTTATAGTGTAAATGGCGCACAACTACAGTAATTTCACTCAACCCATCACTCTATTTTTCACATTAAAAAGAATATTTCTTACATATTCCAATTTATATCACTACAAGAATCTGAGGCGACGGGCGAGGAGCATTTTCCTTGCCCAGTGCCTCGTCCCGGGCGAGGAAAAATGCTCCTCGCCCATCCCCATTCGTCGCCCGTAGGAAAGGGGCGAGGAACTTTGTGTTCCTCGCCCGTGTTCATAATATGGCAAAATGTTCTGAATAGGTCTCGAACGCTCGACCTCAGCCCCCCCCGCCCGACCCGCGCCTGACCCGCCCCGCGCCTGCCTTGCCTTGCTACTTCATGCTTCCGCCCACGCTCGAACCCGCGACCTCCAGCTGCTCAGCCTGCCTCCGTTGCCGCCCGGGTAGACCTGTCCATGTGTTATTTGTTACATATATACTATATATATTATATATTTCAGTTATTATATATATATTTAATATTAATAAAAATAAATATTATATATATATATATATTAATAATTAAAATAAATATATTTTAAAAAAATTTAAATAAATAAGTTAAAATAAATTATATGTGGAGGAATGTGTCGCGTGGGAGTGGAAACTTCGGAAGGCCATAAGTTGGTGTAGAAAACTCCGTTTTGGGCAAATTTTATATTGATTTGGGGTAGCTCTAATATATTTATTTTAATTATTAATATATATATAAATTTATTTACATTTTTTAAACTTATTTAAATTTCTATATATATATTTAATAAATATATATACTTTTGTAAATCAATAAATTAAATTATTAATAAATTTTAAAAAATAAAAAAATAGGAGTAGAAAGTTAGTGTCCAAAATTAACATTTTATAATAAAGTTAGTGTCCAAAATTCATCCGGCGCGTGAAATTGGTGGGGCGTATACTGTACTCGCGCCGGAATAGTTGATTTGGCCAAAATTTGCATTTATGTTGACTGTTAGTGTCCAAAATCAGTTAGTTGAAAAGTTACAGTCCAAAAACCGGTCCGACCCTATTTGTAGTGGCCTATTTAAATATTTATCCCTATTTTTAATAACACATGTTTGATGATGACAACTTAGTAACAATTTGATTATTAAGTTGTCATTAAATATGTGCTACTAAATATATTTTGGTGACAAACTCTTTAAAATTATTGTCACTTCGTAATGTATGTGAAAAGTGACAACATAATATTGTTGTCAATAAATACATATATAGTGTTAGTGACAACTTCAATATTGTCAATGCATTTGTTGTTAACAATACTATAATTTTTTGTAGCGAATAGGATTTCATTATATCCTATCATTGATACAGTGTCGTAATTGTACGAAGAACTTCATATACTGAAAACATAACCTTTTTGAGTTGTGATGAAACAGGAAGTAGTGAGTGCTGGCAGCGACACATCTGCGACAACCTTGGATTGGATAATGGTGGAAATGATGAAAAATCCTGATGTTTTGGAGAAGGCACAGGATGAGGGTAGACAGGTTTTCGATCAGAAGGGGTTCGTGGATGAATCACACATTCATGAACTCAAATACTTAAAGTCGGTCATCAAGGAAACTTTAAGGTTGCACACTCCAATACCACTACTGCTGCCAAGAAAATGCGACAAGGCATGTAAGATTAATGGATATGTGATACCAAGCAATGCCAAGGTCGTTATAAACAGTTGGGCTATCAACAGAGACCCAAAACATTGGGAAGATCCCACGAGCTTTCGGCCCGAGAGATTTCTTGATAGTCTAGTGGATCACAAGGGTAGTCATTTCGAATATATCCCTTTTGGAGCAGGAAGGAGGATGTGCCCTGGCATGTCCTTTGGCCTTGCCAATGTTGAGCTCCCTCTAGCAATGCTTTTATACCATTTTGATTGGAATTTACCAAATGGAGTGAAGAATGAGAATTTGGATATGAGTGAGGAATTTGGAGTGACAACTAGGAGGAAAATGGATTTGTTGGATGTTCCTGTTATTAAAAGACCCTTGCCACATAGCGCAGGTACTCTTCCTCTTCGAGCAAGAGCCTGAGACTATTTGACAATTAATTATTAATTAATAACAATTAATTAATTGTATTAGCATATACATGCAGTTAATTTGATTATTAATTGATGCAAAATATCTTTTTATTATATAAATATTGAATGAATTTATAGAAAAAATATAGAAATGGATTACCAAAATGTATAATTATATTAAAGAACTGATTATAGTGTGAAGACAAATACATCATTTGACCAACCCATGTAAATGCATATAGACCATCATCCTAGCCGGAATATTCTAAAAAACAAAAATTATTTCAAAGTGTCAAGTGATAAAAAT
>MAYD01486474.1:0-13153 GCA_001909325.1 Ruellia speciosa
GGAAGTACACACGGCTGTTCATGTCACGAAATTTCAACATTCTTGCATGTGAAATCCAATTGGATAGAAAGACTTACCAAGTCTTAAGGAGTCCGAATCTGTAATCTTTGCAAAAATCCGTGCAAGAATCCGTGGGAAAATGGCAGATTGCTATTCTGTGTTCTTGAGAGTGAAAAATGGCAGAAAAATGCGAAGAAGATGAAGGTGGTGCTGAAATCTGTCCAAGTCTTGATATTTATAGACAAGGTACCCATGCCTTGTCTAATTCGTCCAATGGGTGTAAGAATAACATGTTATTCTCGCGTGTTAAAATCTTGCATGAAATGAACAGTAACCGTGTCATTTTGGTCACGCAATTCTGCCGTGTCATTTTTTCCCATGACATGTCCGCGATACTGCGGACAAAAATCCGCACTAGTGCCGAAACTCCGCGATATTGCGGATTTTTGTCATTTCTGACTTAGCACGATTTTTACCAATTTCGCCGATTTCTGCCGTCATGTCATTTTCGTGATAGTGTGGACATTCTGCCATTCATGCGGACAAAAATCCGCACGAGCGCGCGAGCGCGGACATTTCTGGCATTTGTGCGTCTCATGTCATTTTCTGAATTCTGCCAAAAATCCCATGTGAGGAAATGACTTGGTTCCTTCCAATCCATTCCAACACCTCATCCATTCGATCCCTTCCATAATGAATCGATTCCGTGTCATTCCAATTTTGACAATTTAATCACCCAAGTGATTAATTGTGCCATCCGCAAGAATTATTATTCCTTAATAATTCCATGTCCAATTCCACCTTGATTTCTTTACATTTGATTAATTCCAATTAATCAAGTATCCAAACCCTTCAAGTCCAATTTCTGAAATCTCCAAGTGTCGCCCCCACTTGTTGAATTTTGAACTTGTCCGTTTTCCTTAATTGGGCCCTGGGACTTCCAAAGCCCACTTATTCCATATCTGTTAGCCCAATTTAAATTATTCGCATCTTTGAAATTAATTATTTCCAATAATTAATCTTGCGAAAATTTTTTACTCATTTTCTGACATCAGAATTTGTCTACTGTAACACGGGATGTTACAGCAAAAATTATGGAAACCTCCAGATTGATTGAGAAATGCCTGAATTGATGATTGCAACCATTTTGGGAATCAAAGTCGAATAAATGGAGGAAGTTTAAAGGGGGAAATATTCACCCAATTATACCAAATTGCCTTCATTAGTTTTTATCAATTTTATCTTTTAAATTCCTTGTATATTTTTACCTTTTAGCATGTTTTTACATTCCAGCCGAGTTAAAATTATATTTTTATGTTTAGTCTTAGTTAGATTTAGTCCATTTTGCTCCCGTTGATTATTGGTAGCTTGTATTTAGTTGTAGTCGTCTAGAATGGACAATCTCAACACATTGTTGGTGAATAAAATCTTGTTTGATTTTGTGTTGCCACGTTCTTGTTCAAAACTACAAATCCGACGTACTTTACGGAAGAGCCCCAAAATGTAGTTATTTTTCATATCGATAACAAACATACACTTTATTCATAAATCACGACAATGATAGCGTAGTATGCATGTCCGAAAAGGTAAGATTCAACTCTGATGATGAATGATATATTTTCATCATGTGATGAGTAATGTATTTACAAACTAATATAATGCATTTTTTGTCTCATATCATGTATTTTCATCAATGGTCCATCTTAATTTATTGATTTATTATTTAAATACATTAGTAAAATCAATAGTTCATATTGAATTCACCATGTGATGAGACAATATATGCATCATTACCACAGTTAATGTAACGCCCCAAAAATTCGAACATTTTGGTGCGCTACCGTTGTGCCAATTTGTCTGAATCAGTGGCCAGCTAGCTTAGCTTCCCTGATACAAGGCTGAGTAAACACACAAGCACATAAGGGTTATAGCTATTTAATTAAGTTTTACATGCATTAGAACCAACAAGTAATATAAGCATACTATAAAACATCATAAACCTCATCAGCATATCCGGGCGTCCCACCCTAATCCAACCATCCTGGTCTAATCCAAAATCAAGTATGGCCACAGGCCGACATAAGTAAACCAGCATAGCAATAGTATCATTGACAGTATAACAAAAGCAGAAGTAAGAACTGAAGAAGATTAAGCGCAGAAGCTAATGCATTCTATCCTAGAATCAAATGTCCGCTCATACCCCAGCCCGCCTATTGTGTAACTGCACCTTAAGGAGGATCTATAAAGACAAAGCAAATGGGGTCAGTACAATGTACTGAACAAGGGATAAATACGAGAATAAAGTATGGGGAAAGAACAGTAGAATTAATTGCAGGACAACAAAAGAATAGATAATCAGGAAATACATCACACTGTCCCATACCGGTGCTTCAACCATAGGCATACACAAATGCATATAATGCATGACCTAGCATACATCTATCTATCCTATATGCAATGTAGTGAATGATACTAAGCCAGCACCTAAACCCGGGCAATATGAGTTCCAACAACCGGGAGGATCTCATCAACTCCAGGGGAAAACACATCTTAGCCATCCACACTGCTCGTGAGGACGATATTCCGCATCGATGAACCAAGCAGCAGAATCTGCCATCCCAACCAGGGACGAAAAAGAAGAATATATCCCGAGTCGATGAACCAAGCTGTGTGGATCTGGCATCCCATCTCAGGGACGTAATATCCAACCACGGTACATTGTACCGGGAGGATCTAACATCCCAACTAGGGACGAAGTATGCAAATGCAATATGAATAGGCATAGCTCGCCACAGTCACATACAGGTTCATGCAATCATGCATATCATGTCATATCAAGGGACGGATATCAGACAACCTATATATCTAGGTTCACATGCTCGGCTACTAGCCTACAAGGGTTAGCAATACTCGTGTTCTCATATTTCAACAACCAAAGCTAGTAGATGCATACTCTTAACAAGGCATAACATACGACTCAAATCACATATACATGCTCAACCTTTCACACAATAGCTTAAACAATCCAGACCAGAAATTCAACAATTAGAGAGTCAAAACATGCGCTGCCTGACCTGCGGTATCCAATACCGTGGTTGATACTGCGACAGAACCAAGATTCCAGGTAAAAACCGCGACAAAAGCAAACATCGCACCACTCCAGACCTCGCGGTTTCCCGGCCGCGGTATTCATTACTGCTGCCAAAACCGTAGCCTCATCAAAAGGCAGAAACAACGTCTGAGTTCGGGAAAAAAGGCAGAAAACTCATATAAATCCCTTGCATGATCGATAACAGTGCAATCTTCTACTCCCAAGGCTTCCTTTCTTCCACAAGTCCCAATTATTCCAATCCTACAACCACAAATCCATACTTAACAGCCCATAACCTGGATTTCAACATTCAAGACTGATATTATAGCAATCAACACTTACCTCGACACCTAGGCACACAAGGACGAAGCCTCCTTTGATCTCTACTACACTCAATCCAAGGAGTAAGAAAGCTTGGAAAAGAGAAAAAATAGAAATCTGTCTGAAAAATGAGCTAGAGCTAGGACAAGGGGCCTTAATCTGATCTAATGGGCTAAACCGAATGGGGCCTAACTGAGCCACCTGCAATTTCCGATACCTCGGTTAAAAATCGCATGCCCTAGAAAGAAAAATTTCGGGCATTATAGTCAATCCTCGTAAAGGTAAGCATATTTCCACTAATTATTCTATTACATTAGATTTAGAAAATAATAGTCTAAATTACGAAAATACAAATGAGAAAGGACCAGGAAAAGTTAGTGATTTAAACCCCATCCTTTTGATTGGAACTTGCAAGGCCTAACTAATTAATTGGTTAACCCCCATCCTAAACTTTCCCTACTTAAATCATACTTTATTTTATAGTGTATATATATATATGTATGTATATATATATACACTCAATATACTTCGAGCGCAAACTATACATCTGTTTGATAATCTAAATTATTATTTTTGAATTAAATATTTATTTATTAATAATGTTTGATAATTAATAATCTAAATTATTATTTTTGAATTAAATATTTATTTATTAATAATGTTTGATAATTATAAATCTATTAATTTAATTGATCAAATGAATATGAATCTTAGATATAAAATGGGTCTATAATTGATTTGATTTTTATTTATTATTAATAAATAAAAAGTAATTTTAATATATTTTTAATGAATTTAAATACTTTTACCCACTAATTTTTTTCATTTTAAATTTACAATTTAATAAAAATTTAAGTTATTTACATTCATATTTCATACTGGACAAACGCCAGGTAAGTAATACGTGACCAAATTATACACAATAACATCAGAAGATTCCTGGCCGGTAGAATATACAGTGTAAGTAGATCCTTCACTTTGTGATATACTTGTTAATTAACCAAGTACATTGTTCATTGTATCTTACTCTAAAAACAAGTGTTACATTTTTAAATGAATTAATAAAATTCATCATGTTATTAATTCTTTTTCCGTAAACTAAATAATAGATAAAATAACATTAACAATTGTGGGAAAATAACAGGTACATTAGCATTTCAATGAATTCACCCAATTTAATAAATGCAAATGCGAATCGCACGGATCTCATAGATCAAGACTCATTACTTGGCCATGCATGGATCATCCCACGGGAGCTGATGCGCGGTTGGGAAAGAATTGTTCACCAACTTGCTAGACAGGTTCCTAGGTGTCCGATTGAAATTAAAGCAAATTCAAAACATTTAATAAAACAAGGTAGTTTTATCTTTTTCAATTGTTGTTGTAATGTCCGAAATTCTGACCTACAGTGGCCACGGTATTCCCACCGTGGAGGCCCAGGTTTGGCCTAGGCCGTGTTCGGCCCTTTTGATTAGCATTTATACCTTATTCCTAACCCTAAAAGCTCATTTGCAGCAAACATAATTGCTGGTTATCGTCCCCTGTCCCTTGTGCTCTCTTTCGTGGCTTCGAACTACGGTTTTCGAGTGAATTGATTCCACTCGGAGGATCGAGGTAAGTGCGTACATGAGTATTCTTGAATCTTTGAATGATTTTTGTAGCCGGATTCTTCGGTTTTAATAGTTAGGGTTTCGATTTGTCAATAGGAGGATTTCAGCTTCAAAACGTGGTAAAGCTTTGAGTTTGGCTCTGAACCCGCAGTCTTTTCTAGGCAAGGGATTAATCGAGTCTTGTTTTTCATTGTTGCACACGTTTCTGCTTCTTCGTATTGGAATCTGCCGTTCCGCGTAATCGCGGTATTGATACCGCAGGGTCTATTGGTCCCGTTTTTCTGTTTCTTCCGCGGTATAAGCCGCGGTACCGCGGGGTGTCTAGCTGCTACTGTTGTGATGTGATGTGATATCCTTGCTGTTTAATAGCTTATTCTAACATTAATATGGGTGTTCTGGTTTAGGAACATGAGTTACGTATGATGCGAATTGATAAATGCTTGGTATGTGGATTATCTGAATATAACCTGAAAATGGGAAAATCTGGAATACGATTTGTGGAGCTTAGAACGATATGTTAGAGTCTGGTATTGACTGGTTGAACTTGTTTATGAATTGTTGAAACTAGGGTGATGATCATCGGATGATGAAATAGGCTATAGAACCGGATACATGATTTGATGACTGATTAGGGTTAACAGTAGGCTAGAAGCCTGAAGCATGCGAACCTAGTGATGTAGGTTGCTTGTTCTCTACTATTAAGTTGATACAAGATGCATGTGCCAATACGTGGCTATGTCAAGCTATGTGTGATTATACGATGAGAGGTGACTATAGGTTGGTAGCCTTAGACATGTGAATCTGATGTGATAGGTTGTCTGATGATTTTATACTTTGATGACATTGTAATGATTGAGCCTGTACATAGCTGTGACAAGTCGTGACTTATTATTATGTTATGATGGAGTGTGGTTTGTATGGTTGTGGTACTGTATTGTGGGTGCTGACTCAGTGGTCTTGCCAGACTGTGGACTGATACCGATATTGGGGATGTACCTCTGGTTCGGACTCCCTCGTGTTGAGCATTCCAGTGGTGGACCTAGTATCTGTATTAGTCATAGGCACCTGGACCCTATATCAGCAGTTTCGCTGGACTGTTTTCTGATCCTGGTACTGGAGATGGACCCCGGATTCAGACTCTCTCACGTCGAGCAATTCCGGTGGTGGACCAAATATGTGCATCAGTGACAAGCACCTGGACCTGGGGCCCTGGTTCGATCTTGCTTATTATTTGGGTTTCGAGATGGTTTTCTGTTGAGTTTCGAGGATTATATCATTCTACCGGTAAAGGCAGGGGACAGTTCACTTGCATTTCTTGGGCATAGCGGTAAGTCGTGTCCAGGGGTATCAGTCTGCCGGTAAAGGCAGGGTTTCATTCTGTCGGTAAAGGCAGGGGTATTATGTCGGTAAAGGTAGGGGTCCGAAGGTTATAGTTAGGTGCCTACCTAGGCCTTTGCATTGCACATAGGATAGATAGGTGTATGCTAGGTCATGCATCATGTGCATTTGTTTGTTATGTGGTTGAAGCATCGGTTTGAGACAGTGTGATGGTATTATATGATTATGTATTTACCTGTTTTTTCTTATTTGTTTATTATACTTGTTTCCCCATTTCCCCTACTCTGTTTTCCCTTTCTCAGTACGTCGTACTGACTCCCTATGTTTTCTTTTTATAGATCCTCCCGAAGGCACAGCTGCATACTAGTTGGGACTGGAGGTGCGAGTGGACACTTTAGTGTAGGATGCATTTGCTTTCTATTCGTGTTTTGGTTTCATTTGATTGGATTCTAATTTATTTCATTTATGTCTTGACTTGTTGTTATATAGCCAGGATGGCTGGATTAGGGCTGGAAGCCTGGATATGTGCTAAGATGTTATATTCATTGCTTGAGATTACGGAGATTAATCGGTATTTACGTTTCTTAGCATGTCTTGGTGTTTGTTTTTACGTTTCCGTAATGCATGTAAGATTTAATTAATGGATGGCAACCCTTATGTGTTTATGTGTGACTCAACCTTGTATCAGGGAGTCTAAGCTAACTGGCCAATAGTTTAGATGAACTGGTACGAAAGTGGTGGGCCAAAATGGTTTGAAAATTTAGGGCGTTACAGAGTGGTAACAGAGGCTTAGTGCTCTACTTACCTATAAAAACTGGTAGATATAGGTGGTGAGAGTGTGCGGGGGGTTGCATATAGCTTAGGACTTGCATTTTTGTAGTGAGTTTTCTGTTTTTCAGGTTCTGCGCAACCCGCGGTATTGGCCGTGGAAGGAATTCCACAGGTGTATACCACGTGGGCTCCAGCGAGTTTGGCTCTGGGAGGCCACAGTATTGACACCACGGTATCGGATACCGCGAGCCAAAACGCGAAGTCCTATGCTATTTTTTTATTTTCTGTTCTGTTTCTGTGATTTGTTTTATCTCCGTGACTTGTTTTGGTTCTGACTGTAGACTAACGTATCTGACCCCTAATCCAGACTAGTTTAGGATGCCACGTTAGTCGTGCTAAGATCTTACACTTTCTCGTCGAGGTGATGGCTACGACGTGTGGATCGTGATGATGACGGATTCCTTGGCTGGGTGACGGATTTACCTCCATGGGGGCCTTGGTGTTTATGTGGGACATTTCTACTCTGTGTTCTTTCCTTCCTTTTTGGGTCACTGTTTCATGCTGATTGGACGTTGGCCCTAATATCCCCTCTCTTTAGACGCTATGAGCGCTTTCAACGGTGGTGTTGTATGCGAGAATTTTCACTTCCTTGGTGGAGGATGGATGCTATTCGCGGGAATGGGTTGTATCACGATTAGAGCCATGTTTGACAAGTTAAGGAAGGTGTCCGATTAAAAATACATAGTTGTCTTATTTGGCTAACATGAGTTGTTGTTTACCTGATAACATTGTTATTGGTGCCCCTGTTTAATACATGAAAATGGTTAACACTTCTATTCGGTAATTAAAAGCAAGTGAAGGCATGTTAATGAGTGTTGCCTGGTCTTGGCACATTGACAATGGACTGTTGGGGTGACCCTATAGTGTTGGGAGTGAGGAACTTAATGCGATTGTATTATGTGATGTGACACATGTTTATTCTTGAACCGGGATGGTTGGTAAGAATTTTGAATTAGTTGATGTAAGAATTGAGCTCGTATTAGAATTGACAGAATATGTGCCTTGTTTGTGGCGAATACTAGAGGTAGCAAACGATGAATTTTTCATGTAAATTTTGGTTATGTTGTTCCTCGATGAGTATCTTGAGTTGTGTTAAAATTTCATAATCATTGGACTTGTGGTTTGGAAGTTATACTCGATGTTCTATGGTGGCGCCATATCGGCACGACGACCTTCGCTAATTTATTCCGGGGTGTATACTTGATGATTTCACTTGTTTTTTCTTTTCTCGGGTCCGTGGCATGGTAAAGTTAATCCCTGATTTTTGAAGGAATTTATTAACTGACTTAGGATGGGTTTTAGGGACGTGGAAGTGTCTTGATGTGTTCTGTCAGCCTCTACTTTCTATTAGCTTGATTAACTCCCAGTGGTCCGATTTTTCTCGGCATTGAGAGGATGGGTGGAGGATTTTCCCTTAGACGTTGTTGGATGTTTTTTAGGGGTGCTGTCTTAAAGTCCCAGCTTTATCTTTCGAACTTCTAAATTCATTGTCCACCAGACATGCTCGAAACTCTGCAGACACAAATTCTGGCGGCCATTTCTTGAATCCCTGTGTTGCCCCTCCTTATTTGAAACTGCACCATATTTCTTGAGTTGGGCCACAGTCGTGTAGTAGTTCTATCTTGGAAATCCCAGTGCGTAGTACCAACGTGGTTCGTAACTCTTGTGTAAACCCCGGGTCATTATATATCAGGCGATTGAATTTCTTGGTAGGCCTTTACGAGGCATTTGAATTGATTGTTGTGTTGGGCAGTCTTCCTTTAGCTTGTGTGATATAGAGAGCCGTTACAAATTTTTGGATCTATGGGGGAAGCAGAGAGGTCAAGTGTGTGTGAAATTCACTGAGGATGTTGTTCCTTTTTAATTCGGGGCATCATAGCCGGCGACGTGGGATGCCGAAGGGAGTGCCATAATCCTTCTAGGATGCTTTTGTTTCATTGCCAATCATCTTGTAAGGTAGGTGAAGAGTTTTATTCCGTTTCTTTTTGGTTTCCACTCCTATGTGTCACTTGTGAAACCCATTTGGATGTATTCAAATAGTCTTCCATTTTGGGGCATTAGGTCATTGCATGTCCTAGCATTCTTGAAGACGCTTGACAAAGGCAAGGGTTTAGGTTCCTTGTGATTGTGTGTGCATTCCTGTTTTTGATGAGATTCATAGGGTTGTGTTTACTGGACTGCCGCATTCGAATTCTTCATAATCTCACATTGAAATTTAGACATTCAAAAACCTCGTTGTATTAGCTTTCCAACAATATATTATAGGTTATTTTTTAGTATCGTTGCCCTGATATTTGGGCTGTTGAAGTTGATGTCGCTGTTGTCTCACAGATCCAACGACAGTCTGTTCGAGTGTGTTTTTGAGGTTCTTTCCTGATGATTTGGGTTTCGTGGTCTTCTGTAAAATCGTAGCAGACTCCCTAAGCTTTCCGTAGAGAGGTTATTCACATTAAGCGGAAGTCAATTGCTATGCCTAAATCTTTACGTAAACCAGACCCTGCATGTAAGTTGAATCTGGCGATTTGTGTATCACTTTGCAATCCTATTGAACCTTGATTGGGGTGGAAAGTTAAATAACTTAAGGCATGCTAGAATCCCACATTTTGGGTCGGATGTCTCCATTTTGTGGCCTTGGTATGGCTGAGCTTGAGCATTTGGAATGTTGTAAGTTCACTAACGTCCTTTCCATGCAGACGATATTGAGGAGAATCTAAGTTTCCTTCGTGACTTGTTGGGCGGCGAGTGTGTGCAGCTAGAACTTCTACTAGATGTTGTATTATCCTGTTGTCACTTGGGGACATGGATAGGCGTATTACACAAAATTAGTTGAGCAACCAGATTAGTTGAAGCTAGGCTACGAGTTTCCGAATGTGAGTAGTGGACCGACGGACGAAGTGTGCTGTTGGATTTCCAAGGTAGTTGGGATAACCAATTGGTCTGGGTCGATTGTATGGGGACCCGATCTGGTTGAGTAGACCACCAAGGTTGTGAGAGTGATTCGGGGTTGTATGAAGAAAGCGCATGACCGTCAAAAGAGCTACACCGATCTCGGTTGTCGAGGCTTCAAGTTCGAGGGTGGTGATTGTGTACTTTTGAGGGCTTCGCAAGTCTAAAGGGTGTAGAGAGATTCAAAAGGAAGGGGAAGTTGAGCCCTGATACCTAGAACCCTATAAGTTGTGGAGCAAGTTGGAAAGGTAGTCTATCGGTTGCACTGTCACTGAAGGTAGACCGAGCACACAATGTTTTCCACATTTCCTCAACTTTGTAAGTTCGTCGCCGACCCTAGCAAGATTATTCAAACTGATGAGGTTGAACTGGATGTGAGTTTGGAGTACGAGGAGGAGCACCTAATGTCAGTCATGGATGTAAAGGGAAAGGTATGGAGGAATAAGACGATCCAGATGGTTAAGATCCTTGGGTCAAGGCATGGTAGAAAAGATGCCACTTGGGATGTCGACGAGTCGATGCGGTTCAAGTATCTGAATTTTGATCTGCAGATCTTGAGTTGAGGAAAGCTTTTCATTCAGTCTTTCTTTTCTGTTTCATTTCAATGCCGAAATGCCCCTAATGGGGGAGGAGTGTAATGCTCGAAATTCTGACCTACAGTGACCACAGTATTGCCACCGCAGTATTGGAAACCACGGGACGAATACCACAGAGGCCCAAGTTTGGCCCAGGCCGTGTTCGGCCCTTTTGATCAACATTTACACCTTATTCCTAATCATAGAAGCTCATTTACAGCAGATGTAATTGCTGGTTATCGCCCTATGTCCCTTGTGCTCTCTTCCATGCCTTCGAACTAGGGTTTTCGAGTGAATTGATTCCACCTGGAGGATTGAGGTAAGTGCGTACATGAGTATTCTTGAATCCTTTAATGATTTTCACAGCCAGATTCTTGGGTTTTAATAGTTAGGGTTACGATTTGTCGATAGGAGGATTTCGACTTCAAAACGTGGTAAAGCTTCTAGTTTGGCTCTGAAACCGCAGTCTTTTCCAGGCAAGGGATTAATAGAGTCTTGTTTTTCATTGTTGTGCGTGTTTTCTGCTTCCTTGTATTGGAATCTGCCATTCCGCGTAACCGTGGTATTGGCCTTGGTATTGATACTGTGGGGTCTATTGGTCGCGTTTTTATATTTCTTTCGCGGTATAGGCTGCGGTATGGAATACTACGCCGAATACTGCAGGGTGTCCAGCTGGTACGACTGTGATGTGAAGTGATATCCTTGCTGTTAATAGCTTATTCTAACATTAATACGCGTGTTCTGGTTTAGGAACATGAGTTACGTATGATGCGAATTGATAAATGCTTGATACGTGGATTATGTGAATATAACCTGAAAATGGGAAAATATGGAATACGACTTGTGGAGCTTAGAACGATATGTTAGAGTCCGGTATTGGCTGGTTGAACTTGTTTATGAATTGCTGAAACTAGGGTGATGATCTTCGGATGATGAAATAGGCTATAGAACCCAATACATGATTTGATGACTGATTAGGGGTAACAGTAGGCCAAAAACCTGAAGCATGCGAACCTAGTGATGTAGGTTATTTGTTCTCTACTATTGAGTTGATGCGAGATGCATGTGCCAGTATGTGGCTGTGGCAACCTATGTGTGATTATACGATGAGAGGTGACTGTAGGCTGGTAGCCTGAGACATGTGAACTTGATGTGATAAGTTGTCGGACGATTTTATACTTTGATGACATTGTACTGATTGAGCAAGTCGTGCCTGATTATTGAGCAAGTCGTGCCTGATTATTGTGTTATCGTGCCTGATTATTGTGTCATTGGACTGAGTACTGATACTGATACTGGGGATGAACCCCGAGTTCGGACTCCCTCGTGTTGAGCATTCCAGTGGTGGACCTAGTATCTGTATCAGTCATAGGCACCTGGACCCTGTATCAGTGGTCTCGCTGGACTGTTTTTTGATCCTAGTACAGGAGATGGACCCCGGATTCAGACTCCCTCGTGTCGAGCAATTCTGGTGGTGGACCCAGTATATGCATCAGCGATAGGCACCCAGACCTGGGGCCCTAGTTTGATCTTGCTTATTACTTGGGTTCCGAAATGGTTTCGTGTTGAGTTTTGAGGGTTATATCATTCTGCTGATAAAGGCAGGGGACAGTTCACTTGCATTTCTTGGGCATGGTGGTAAAGTGATTTTCAGGGGTATTCTTGCAACATCCCATGTTACAGTTACAGTTATTCCGGCGACAGAAAATGAGGAAAAATTTTTCGCGAAATTAATTATAGGAAATAATTATTTCAAGAATGCGAAAAATAATAGTTGGGCGGGAAAGATGGAATTAATTAGAATGAATTAATTTCCATAGTCCAACCGCGAAAAGGGAACAGTCCAAGCCCAACGAGATTTGGGGCGACGTTCAGAGATTCAGCCTTGAAGAATCAATTCAGTTTTGATGGAATTGATTAAGCCTAAGGAATCAAAGGAATTGATTCAGATTTGCAGAATTCAGAATCAGCCAAAAGAGTTAGAAAATTTTGGCAGATTAAGAAATTCTGCACATCAGAAATTTTCCGCACGATTGACGGAAAATTTTCGCGTGAGTGACAGAATTTCCGCACGAGCGCGGAATTAAGGCAGTACCGCGGAAAATGACACAGAAGTCAGAATTGGCGAAATTGGCCGAAAATCGGCTAAGGCAAAAATGACACAAAGGGCATGAGCGCGGAAAAATTTCCGCATAGGCGCGGAAATTTTAGCAGATTACGGAAATTGGCATGGCATGGCAGAATTTGACATGGACGTCATTTATGGGTTTCCCTTGCCTATAAATACAAAGACTTGGTCAGAATAAGGTTTATGTCATCTCCTTCATTTTGCATAAACACTCTGCCAAATATTCACAAGAGCTAAAAACATTCAGCTGCCCATTTCTTGCACATCCGAGGTCGGATTTCAGATTTTCTTGCAGATTTGGAAACCTTGTGGC
>MAYD01486495.1:0-12771 GCA_001909325.1 Ruellia speciosa
TCTGATTGATGAGATGCTTTCAGGCAAGTGTCAAAAATTATGACTGTCGTCACTTAAATTTTACCATTTCAAATAACTAACATCATTCCTTTCTTATCCTCTCCAATGGCAGCCAACTCCAAAAGAGCTAGACTATTTCACGATAGGTCTCTTGCTGATGAGGACGTATACGAGCCTTTCCTGAGGCAATGATCTCCAATCTCCACTTATTTATTGTTGCATGTTTTATTTATTGTTGAGGCCATTTCTCTTTAACATTATGCGGGAATAACACTTTGGCATTCCCAAAAATAATTGATAACAGAAAAAAAAAAGGACTTTGTACATGTCTTAGAATATTTTGAGGGCTGATATGCGCTTTGACCTGCTTTTCATTATCCGTATATTTGAAGCACTTCTGTTGCATTTAAGAGTGTGCCCTGTTCTTTCCTGTTACAAACTGCACAATTGTATTTGTTGTCATGTTTTTCTTCCGTTTAAGAGCAGCTGAATGGTCATTACTTTTTTTTTTGCAGGTTGCTCTGGAAAGGTAACTGGTTTATACAGGAGAAGAGCTGTAAAATACTTTCTTTGATAGTGAGGTATGAGACATACCCATCTCTTGGAATAATACTTGGTTATAGTTTTTTGTCTTACATTTGCGTTGTTGCTTCTTTTAATTCCAGTGGAAGACCTAAATCACATGGTAGTGCCATTGCTAATGGTGCATCAGGTTCAAAGAAGAAGATCACTACCATAGATGATGTTCTGAAGGGACTGGTAGAGTGGCTGTGCTCGCAGGTTTGTCTATCTATCTTTAATTCATTTTTTATGTTATAGGAGTTCTGAAATACTGGCAGTTTTAGTTCTTGAGAGTGCAACAATTTTTTAACTCCCAGCTATTGCTGAGGTTAATGGTGCAAGTGATGTGCTGAAAGTTAATTGTTTTCTGAAAGGAGCTGAAACTTAATTTTTAAGTATTATCACAGTGCTTAATATTCTCAGCATATCACAATCAGAAATAAATTTCTCAGCAAATCAATAATGGATTTCTGTGAATGCAGACATGCTCTTAGATATCCATATGGCAATATATCAACTAGTGAGACTGGTACTTATGTGTTTTTACTAAGCAGCTGAAGAAGCCATCTCATCCTACTCGCGGCGTTCCAACTGCTATCAATAGCCTGGCAACTTTACTGAAAGAACCTGTCGTGAGATCTTCATTTGTTCAAGCAGATGGGGTGAAGTTGCTCATTCCTCTAATTTCTCCTGCATCAACTCAGCAATCCATCCAGGTAACACTAATTTTAGATTACTACATAGATTTACATTTATCCCACTTTTTTCTATGGAAATGAATTAAAACACTTCCTTCCAAAATGATGAGGAAAAGGCTTTGCACCTGAAATGGGACTAATTCAGATCCGTAAGCCTTGTAAGCCTTTTAAGAACAAGGAAGTAAGGCACTAAAACTAACAAGGGTAAAGACACGTTGAGCAAAGCTTTAATAAGGAAATGAAGATTTCTTGGATGGGTTCCAACCCCCTCACCTGTAGGGGCATGTATAATTCTATATTTGTGCTTATGTATATGTGTGTGTATGTGTTTATATATTGATTAATTAATTTCTCCAACACGCTCCTTTATGTTGGGTTGGATTCTTTTTCATGAAATCTTGCATGTGATATGAAACACTTGTTCTTTTTCGATTTTCACCAGTGGATGACAATGGGGATTTTAACACGCGGCCTCCTCTCATACAATGTTAAATGATGATTTCACCTAGAAGTTGGAGTAGATAGAGAGATGTATCATTTTATATATATATATATATCAACTCCTCCAACAGTAATAATATTGTTCCGCTATTAGTACATTTGAAATAACGGACATAGGCATCAATTGCGTGATAAATTTGTTTAATTTGTACATAATGATGTACTTGGACAAACTAAATAAAAAATATCAACATCCATGTTAGAGAAGAAAACAAATTATTATTGAATCATTAATAATTGACTTTTTTCCTCTAACAATCCAATTATCGAATAGATTAATTAGTTTCTGTCACCAATTTACAATCAGAATCTATGAAGGTTTAATGTTTAATCCCATCCTTCATGTCATGTTGGCATTCTCTTTTAAGTAATGTATGATCTGTTTTTGTGTGTAGCTTGATAACCTTTTGCTCAACTTTCCAACAGCTCCTCTATGAAACCTGCCTTTGTGTATGGCTTCTGTCCTACTATGAGCCTGCAGTTGAGTACTTGGCTACTTCTAGGTGCTTGCCACGATTGATTGAAGTCGTTAAAGGTTCCACGAAAGAAAAAGTAAGTTTGCGTAATATTTTCTGTAATGAACCGGTTGAACCCTTATTTGTTATTTTTAGGTGGCTACTGCTTTAATATTATAGTTACATCAATAATATACCTCCTTGATGGTTCAGTGTACATATGTTACTACTAGTTTCCTCTGAAAGTTTCTGCAATTAAACATCTTAATGAGACATCTATATATCTGTGTTAGGTTGTCAGGGTAATTATCTTGACTCTTAGGAATTTGCTACACAAAGGGACATTTGGTGCTCAGATGGTGGACCTCGGATTGCCACAGATTGTTCAGAACTTAAAAGCTCAGGCATGGAGTGATGAGGTGGGAGTATTTTCTTACTGTTGCAAACTCATAATTGATTACATATCGTATCTTACACAAAAAGGCAAAGCCATAGACAAGATATCTAGAAAATTATAACAAGATTGACTGTCTCTTCATACTAGTTCAAGCAGGAATGGGCCCGATGCAGTATTTTCTATGAATTACTTTCTATCCCCAATTTATTGTTGACATGCAATGTCAATATGCCATGATGTGAGAAGCAGTTCCTCATGCATATATCATAATTCAGCAAGAATGAGAATGTTGTCTACTGTGTGGAGAGTTACTCATTTTCCTCATTTGTTCCACATGACATATCACATATTTATATAACTCTAAGACGTATGTGGCAAAAAAACTATTGATTGTTCGTACATGTAAATAACTTAGTGTATATGTGGCAAAAGAATACTGATTGTTCATGCACACTGTGTTAGATCATGTTGGTCTTGCTGTGGTGGCCTTTATTTCATGTTGGTACTAAGGTGGTACTCAGCTATGGCCGAACTTCATCCTCTGTCCAAGGATGACATCCTTTTCCTAATTTCCCTCAATATGTAGCTATTATAAACTCTCAATTTTAACTTCTCCAGGATCTACTGGAAGCTTTGAATCAGCTGGAAGAAGGTCTGAGGGATAACATAAAGAGGCTGAGTTCTTTTGATAAGTATAAGCAGGAAGTTCTCCTTGGGCATATGGATTGGTCTCCTATGCACAAAGATCCTGTATTCTGGCGGGAGAACATCACATGCTTTGAAGAACATGATTTTCAGGTATCTTTCCCTGTTATCTAATGGTATATACCGCAACGCTGCATGTATAAGCTTATCTTCTGTGAAGCACATCAGATGAATGGTGATGCATCCATACACCCTTTCTCCGAACATCTACTTGGGCCTGGCTTATTGCATTGCCATTCATTTTCAAGTTTATCAATATATAGTTATATACTCCTAGGGCTCATTCCATATCTACTTATCCGAATGAACCCTTAAAACATATAATTAATTGGTTTTGTGGCTGCAGATCCTAAGAGTCCTACTCACGATTTTGGACACTTCCAGTGATCCTAGAACACTTGCTGTTGCATGCTATGATCTCTCACAGTTCATTCAGTACCATCCGGCTGGACGGGTCATTGTGACCGACCTCAAAACTAAGGACCGGGTGATGAAATTGATGAACCATGAGAATACCGAAGTCACTAAAAATGCATTGCTCTGTGTCCAAAGGCTGTTTTTGGGCGCCAAATATGCAAGCTTTTTGCAGGCTTGAATGTTTATATAATAAGCTGTCTACTCTTTTAAATTATTGAGATTTTTCTGAATTGCTTAAGTTGGTACCATAAATTATTTGGGATAAGCATTGCCCATTTCAGTGGGCATAAACAATTACCACATTAGTTTCTTGTCATACTACATTCAATAAGTTGACAGTGGTTCTTATCAGCTGTCACTCAGCAATCGATGCTGTATTTTGAGTTGACATTTTTCATATGCACATATGTATCTTATTGGTTGTGGTAGAAACCCAGTTGCAAAATTTCCTTTATTTTTGGTCTTTACGCATTTTTTAACATGTGCAAGTGGAAACTGGGGTGAGGCTGAGTCGCATCGACATCAAGTATTTCAGTGCTATTTTTCGAGTATGAAATGAGTACGAACTTTTATGTTTGAACTTGATCGAGTTCGTGTTTATTTTACCTCAATAATTAAAATATAAAAAATAATTTATAAATTGCTTGAATTTAGAAATTAAAAAATAAATAAATATATAAATTTATGAGTTTAAATGTCTTTTTTAGAAAATATAAGCTCAGATATTTTAATTGTTAATATTTGTAATTTCAAAAATATCTCTAAACTTAATTAAACATTTTTAAAAAAAAACTTAAGCTATCATTTAAATTCCAACGTATAACTTCTCATAATATAAGAACTTCAATCATTTTGCTATTATTTAACTTTTGGGATATAAACTGGAATTACGAAGTAGCAAAACAGCCAAAAACAAAATTGAGAAAATCAAGCTCTAAGAAAATTAAGTTTGCAAGCGCGGGGGAAGGTGTGGTCCAGTAATAAAAATCTTCTCAATATTCAGCACCAAACTTTGCAAGTCAATCTGCCATACTATTTCCCTCTCACGAAGGATGATGAAGTGATATCTCTCATGACGACCAGATTTTGTCTCATGGATCAACCCCGCATGCTCATGAAACTAATTTTTCAGTTGAAGGATGAGTCTAATTTTCCAGTTGAAGGATGAGTTGAACCACCTCATGAGGATTTGATACCTCGCCAAAAGTGAGATATTTAGCCAATGTTTTATTAGGAATTTAGATGAATTTTTGGTCATATTGAGCTAATTCTTTTGACATTATTTGTGTTTTTTGGTGTGTTGCTGTTTGAGAAATTTTTTTGTGTGTTTTTGCTATTTTGGTGCATTTTGAGCATGCAGAAATAGGAATGGATTATCTGGGGATGCACCTGCCAGACCTGTTGGATTTTTCAATACCGCGATTGATAGGCGCAGAACAGACAGAGACCCCCTATCCAAGGATTCCACGGTATTTCATCCGTAGGGGCCAATTCTGCAGTGAAAATACCGCATAAGAGATAGAGACACTAACATAGATTGCAGGTTCCAGCCTAGCAACTGAAGAAACACCATAAAAGGGTTTCGACCGCAACGATTCAAGGACTTTTGCCACTATTTTCCAATCGCGCGGTAGAAAGGGTTTGAATATTCAAGAGTTTGAAGCAATCGAAGTCAACTGACGCCGGAAGGCAAGGGAAAATCGACTACGAAGAACACAGGTTTAGAATTTCTTTTGTTTTCTTTTATTTTTGTCCCATGGAATTATCAAGATTCGAACTTTCTATTTTAATTTTTTTCAGAGCCATGTCCGACTAAGCATGTATTTGATAAAACTGAATGAAGTCTGAAAGTGAAGTTTGAAGTTTGAAGTATTAAGTGGTTGAATCTGAATCATTAAATGGTGAATTTAAAATCAACAAAAATATGTCTAATATTATTTTAAATTTATTAAAAATATATTTTAAGTAACTTTTCAATTCAGCAGTAATAAGTGAAACTCAAATCACTTAATTTTGGACGTCATTTATATATAACCTTTAGACTCGCTTAATCTTAGTGAAAATCACTTAATTTTGGACGTCATTTATATATAACATTTAGACTCGCTTAATCTTAGTGAATTTATGGTTATTAAACTAACTCAATGAATAAGTATTTAATCCACTAAAATTAAATGATAAGCTAGTTTATCAAATATGCACTAAATCTACAATAAGAAGACCCATATTTTGAATGTTGCAATGTTTTTATAGCTTTATGGCTTTTGTTGTTTTCATTCATTTATCCATTCCATTAATTTGGATTCTCTATGTTTTGTGGAATCTTTTTAATTTTGCAAATCCATTCATAAAACTATTGGTATTTGGAGGGAATTAAATAGGAATATCCAACTTATGCCTGAACATTTCGGTAGGCGGGAGGGGTTCAAGTCCTGAATTGAATGAGCACGACCTGACTGTGTTCTTTTGATAGCAATTTTGTGATTACGATACATTACTTAAAATACATGCTTACCTATGTAACTTTTATTTTTAGAAATTTGAGAATTTAATTTAGTTTGTATATAACAAAAAATAATATGATACATTATTTATGATATGTGATACATTATTACCTTCTTATAATATTGACGGCTTTTTATTATTTTATAGTCATTTGTGATAAATAAAATCTGTAAACTCATTCTGATATTTTTATGTCCATTTGTGATACATGTATGTTTAAAATAAAATCTTTAACTTCCATTGAATAAAAATAAATTTACCATAATGTTCTTTTTATAGTGACTATGTAAATTCTCTCCATTTTCATTGTGTGAGGTTGGAATGAAGTGACAGATCGATAACCACCAAGGACATATTCTTTTTTTCTCTATTGTTCGTTGTGCTGCCGTTCGTCGTAACTTTTAAAAGTATTACACTTAATTCATAACTAAACACAAAAGTTCGAAAATTAGTCACAATTTATTCTATTCATTCCCTTTTCGTTCAAATCCTCTGCATCAATATTGTCATTTATGTCATTTTTCGTACACATTTGAATTCATCAATGGTTTGTACATGATTACCATTCATTGTAAATCGTATTGGATATAGAAAAATAATTAAAAAAAAAACTTGTATTGAATTTAGTCAGTCTCATTGTATAATGCAAAATTTTAATAATATCACATATAGTTCATAAATAACCACCAAACATCCAAAACTAACAACATTGTATATTGGGTTAACGGTTGTATAAACATGTAGCCTCAACCCCCAAGTTGACAGACGCGGCATCACCTGATATGGATTTTTTGTGATCATTAATTACATAAATGTGATGTTTCAACTGAATGTTGTGATGATGAATCAACTGAAACACAAGCTCAAAATCATGATCACCAAATTGGAATGTGGATCACATATATTAAAAAAAAAGAACACAATTATGCTATCATTAATCACATTTATATAAAAAAAATTATCTACAGACTGCAACATAACTTCATACAGTGTGTTGTGTCTCTGGCTGCATCTTTTACTGCACACTGTAGTTCGTCATTAGAAACTGACATATTCATACAATCTGGAAAAAACAACCAGACGAAAAAATACATAATTAGTATGTAAAATTTGACTATGTTTGTTACCTTTTATGAATGACATAGATGTGTTAGTCATAGAATATATATGATAAACTCATGTACATGATGCGAAGCATCACATGTCCACTCACCCCTGCCAAATACTTCTTCACCATTGGCAACATACTTGACTTTGTTCACAGCTGTGATATCACCCCTAGCATGGAATTTAGATGATCTTTTATTACATTGATGTGATTTACGATCCAAATATGGTGATCACCATGAGAATATCAAGACAAAATAAATACAGTATTGAAATTGTGCATAGTTACCTTGAGTTTCATCATTGCGATCAGCAATGACGCTGTGTTCCCACCTCTTCAAATGACTTATTCAGATTTAGGAATAAACCCATATTCGAATGTACTTGTATGATCGATTTAATACAAATTTAATGTAATGGAACTTATATGACACACATTAGATTCATGAGCACACACTCTAACTGTAAAGAAGCAACAGTACAATTGCACACAAACAAAAAAACACAAAAATCCACAGAGAAATACCACAAATTGACAGGAGAAGATGATTGTAGAATGAAGCGTCTTTTCTCTCCAGTTTTCCATTTGGTCGATTTTTTTTATGGATTAATTGTATTGTGAATCTGATTTGGATGGGTTAAGTGCAAATAAAATCCTACATTAAATACTTGATTTTTTTTCCTAACTTGATTGCATTATTTGTGGAGTAAAATAAAAATGAATTAGAAAAGTGTTTGAATAAATGCCAATTTAGTCCCCTAAGTATATTAAAAAAAACCAAAATAATCCCATTCGTTTCACAATTTCTGAGAAGGTTATGTATATTCACTAATCACGGCCAAAATAGTCCTTTGACTAACTAATGACTAAATTAGCTGACGTGACAATCATTAATTGAAATATTAAAATTAATACGGTCAAACAGATCCGACCCGGTCATTAAATTTATTTCACTGCCTCACAACAGAACGCTGCACTCTATTCTTCCATTCGCAATTCTTTCCCTAAATCAATTACAGAACACTGCACTCTATCACGACCGACGGTGATGCCGGCCATGATATCCTCCTGTAGATATTCCCGTCACTTGTACGTGCTAATCCAATGGTAGCACGGCAAGAGCAGTTCAATCCACTCCCTTCGAGTCATCTGATTCCTCTTTCCCTTCCATCTCCCCCAAATCGACGACCCTGGCGTGGCGGTCCTGGCGGTCGGATGCTGTAGCGGGATAATCCTAACCGGCCGTGATGCACACGACGAAACGGATGACAGGTTTCCGGTACTAGACGAAGAGTAGTGCATCTCCATCGCCATTAACCACACCCGAGCGCTGGAATAAACAGCGGCGCATAATTAACCCCGATATTGGAAGGTTCCAAACCCAAAACCAAAAACTTCGCCCAATTCGCTTTTATGAAAACAATTTCTACCATAAAACAAACTAATTTACAACATTTGGGGGGTGGGGGTGGGTGGGGGGGCAATTATGGATCGACCATACTGTTTGTCTTCTTCCAAGACAAAACTCAAAAAATTGAAAGTTTCGACGGCTGCCAACAATCCGACACTCGAATCAATCAGAATTCGAAGGGGAATTGTGGCAGTAAATTGAATTCATAGTGAATTGTCAATACGAAAATGCAAAACTTTGAATTATAGATAAGAAATATGCTCGACGTCTCTTTCTTTCTTGTCTGTATTCCTTTTTTCTTCTTTCACTGTCTTTTCTACATATGTGTGTGTGTATAATGCTCTATGTATCTATTTATTTATATCTGCAATCGATTTGGGAGAATAATCGCGAAGCGAAGAATAGAGTGCAGTGTTATGTTGTGAGGGAGGGAAAGAAATGACCGGGTCGAATCGGGTCGGGTCTGGTGGGTTGGGTCGGATCGGGTGGGTGAGTGGGTCGAGTCTAGGTGGTGTCCACATGTTGCCGTTTGACCGTATTAATTTTAATATTTCAGTTAATGATTGGTACATCAGCTAATTTAGTCATTAGTTGATCAAACGACCATTTTGGTCGTAATTAATAAATATACATGACCTTTTCAGAAATTGTAAAACGAACGAGACTGTTTTAGTTTTTCGGTATATTTAGGGGACTAAATTGACATTTATTTGAAAAGTATTTAATGTGTTTTGATAAGTCTTGACTAGATTTATAAATATATCGCATTTTCATATAATCTTACCACATTGGCTGATATACATTATTTTTGGTAATATTTTGTATAAAAATACGTGCATCACATTTAGACTGAAACTGATCACATTCCGGAGACTTGAATGTATATCATTCAGCTTCCTAACTATATTGGCGGTAGGCAGTAGGATACTTGCATTATTGGCTTAGTGTGAATCAATTAAAATTGATTTCAACAAGTGTAAATGCATTTAACTAGCCACAGGAGAGATACAAGGATATCAATTTTCACATCTTGATTTACAAAACCACGTGTTTTCATGTCCTTGAGAAATGAATAATTTACTTGCTTTTATTTACTTTCATAGAATTTAAAATCACTCAAATTGTTACTTTAGTTTACTTTTAATTCACAATAATTCATACGTAAATTTAATTAGCATAATTGTGTCCATCCTGGTGGAATACGACTTAATTACTTACCAGTTATTACTTAGACATCATTCACTTGTTATATTTGTATTGAAAATATTTCACAAACCAGAAGTCTAATAGTAGCAGAACTTAGGGCAACTTGATGTTTCAAGCTAATTCAAGAATACACAACAAATCATGCAACTCCACCCCTAAGACAATCATAACTCCAATATGAGTCGAAAAGCCCACCTTCCATTGGCTTGACGCCCACCACAAAACAACCTCAAAACCCTAATGGACCCGAATTCCCAAATGAGCTCCAATCTATGTTGAGCACAAAGTCCATCCCTCCTTTCTTGTTCGAACACACATGGTGAGGATGCATGATACACAGACCGACTGAAGGCACCGAAATTGGACCACAAAGTTGTTGCTCCGACAACCAGATGTTCTCGAATATAACCTTATTGCGAGCCAATCAAGTAGCCTACAATGCTGCAAGAAATCACCCCTTTTGTCGCAACCTCATCACAAAGCCAAGCTCTGAATTCCATCCCTGCAAACGGTAGCATAACATTGATGTGCAGTAACTCCCACACTTAATCCACATTTAAATAAGCAAAGCCTTCAATCCTTATCATGTCCAGGACATCCTGAGCAAGCTGCGCCCAGAGCCATTAATCTATGACGTTGAAGAGCATTGACACCCCATGCTTCATGACAAATAAGCCACATGAATAAATGGACCTTTTCTGGGATGGGAAACTTCCAAATCCAATTCCAACCATAATCATCAAATTCCAACTCTCTCTCTCGTACATAGCCAACCGTAACCGTCCTACCTAAGTATATTCCATCCTTTGCTCTATCCTAAGAAAAATATACCACATCGATCTGGACAAAAAAACGGGTGCACTCTTGTGATTTTATTTTGCAAATCCACACTAAGGTTCGTATATAACCGATCAAACTTCTAGCTCTAACCATCCCAAACATCTGAAAATAATTTCACTCCATATCTTGAACAACCACAAAGTCCACTCGACTCCCAACATTATTAACATGCCCTAACCACGACGAGCTCTAAAAAAATGAAGCCCCATCTCTAATCCCCAATCGGGATCCATCCCTTAATTTATTGTGAGCCAGGAAATATATTACCACACATGTGATCTTAAAGTTGGCATATACACATCAAAATATTGTTCCCAGAAAATATTTTGTACTCCAAACATGCATCCATAGGGTAAAAGCCCAAATTGTAATCTGCAGGATTCTATGGGTTGGATTAGGTTGAAGTGAGATGTGGGCCACGGTCTGGTGCTGGGCAGCCTATTCTGGAGGACTCAGAGTATTGAATACCGTGAAAAAATACCATGAGAGGCCCATTGAGCTTTCCTTGGGCTGTGAGTCCAGCCAAAACTCTATTAAAACCTAGAATTTTTCAAACACTCGATTTTTGATCGTTTTTTGAAATTGGGTTGGCTCTTTTTCTCTCTGGAAGCGTTGGGATTGGCTATGAAAGGGATTGGCCAAAAAGACCATGTTCGACTCAAAGATCTACTTTATCATTTTTGTGTAGTATTGGGTTGATTTCTGTGACCTCAGTAAGTCTCTTATTGTTTATTTTAATTGTGTAGTTGTTGAATTAATATCGATATTTATTCGTTGATCAATTTTGGATTAGATTTCGTACCAGGAAGGGGCTTGTGGATTGCTTGCCGAGGCTTGAGGCTCTGTTAATAGTTTGGATGCTGATCACTAGAAAAAAAAGGGTAAGGGGATTGTTTATTATTAATTTCCGGATAGTTTTTGTCTTTGCCTATCGCAATGTCTACAGAATTCCTTTGTGGCGATATTGGATATCGTGGGGTGAATTCTGTGTAATATTGGGGGAGGTGTCTATGCGTTATTGCATACTCTGGGGGTTCTAGCCCCTATGGTTTCATTGTTAAATCCTGTCTTGAGATTGTTGAATTGATTTTTAACTGTTATGTTGATGTTATACATGTACGAAGGGTAGTTTAGGACTTAATAACCAATTTGTTGCTAACTAGTTCTAAAACCTAACCTTACACTACAAGAAATTTGGCCTACGGCCGAGGAGCATTTTCCTCGCCCGGTTCCTCGCCCCAGGAGACGGGTGGGGAGCTGGGTGAGGAAAAATGCTCCTCGCCCGTCCCCGATCCTCGCCACCGGGCGAGGAACTTGGGGCGACGAATATTTTGTTCCTTGCCCTGTTGGGCGAGTAAAGGGGCGAGGAACTTTTTGTTCCTCGCCCGTTTTTCACATACGCAAGAATGCGTACATGCAGATTCGATCCCGCGCCCTCAGGGTTTGTGTCGCGTGGGAGTGGTTTGGAAGGCCATAACTTGGTATAGAAAACTCCGTTTTGGGCGAAAAATATATCGATTTGGGGTAGTTCGAGAAGATCTACGCGATGAAATCGGCCTACGGCGGATTTCGGCTGACGGATTTTCCAAAAAAATGAGTTTTTCCATACTTTTTTCCACTTTCAAGCAAAATTCTCGTCGGCGCACTGTTTTCAAACGATGATATCCGAAAATCCACAGCTAATTTTGAAGTTTTAATTTTTGGAGATCCTTGTTCTTGATATTAATTACGCAATGCAAATTCTAAATATGGAAAATAAGCAAGAATACTCTTCAAATTATAATATATGTAATTTGCTGTGACATTTTAATCATATGGCTCTCTAGATTAACTGGTTTATGCCCCATTGTATTAATCCCAAGATAGAGAGGTCATGAGCTCAAACCCCACCTTTTACATTTTTTACTTCCATATTTTTTACGTCATTCCATATTTTTTATTTCCATATTTTTTACTTCCATATTTTT
>MAYD01486746.1:0-10418 GCA_001909325.1 Ruellia speciosa
TGTAACTACGTAAAGTGGAATGACGGAGTGGATCATGTCGGATGCTTTTGGACTGATCACCTTAAGCTTAATTCGGGATTTAGAGTAAGGTATCTCTCTATCTCCTTTGTGTACTGTTCCACTCATCGGGAGTAGCTCCCTTACATGAGGTTTACGGGTAATTTGAGAATAGGTTAAGCGTGAACTATTACATTTATAGTTCCTCTCTTTAAAAGTCAATTGAGACTACTTGAGTCATGATGTGTTGATAAGGGTGATTCCATCTACACGTGACTCAGTTGTTGATGTTGATTATTGTTGTACACTCTAAGATGTCTGTTTTCTCGTATTGTGGAGCACGCTAAGTGGGGATTACCAGCGATGTAGCCCACGTGAGCACGCAAAGGTAATGTCCTGAGTTGTGCCGCAAGTAGTCGCGTTGTGAGACAGACATTAACCATACATACATAGACTTGGTTAGCAGTTACTAGTACGTATGTATGGCACTGCGTACCCGAAGTATTTTGGACCCGGTGTTGCTTGATGCATGGTTTGAAGTCATGTTTTAACTGTTCATGTATCCCTTGAAAGCATACGCTGCATCACATTTTTACAACTTATATCTGTTGCATCTTTTTTAACCGACACCGTGGTGACATTATGGAGATATTACCTCGGCGTCTCATGTTTATGTGTATTGCATTATTATGGATGTGTGTATTTCATACTTAGTCTCACGACTAACGATGCTATTGTTGCAGCTCCCAGGTGACGCAAACGATCGCGAGGATATCCCTCCGACGCATTAAGGGATCGGGCCAATACCCGAGGGTTGTGAGGTCGAGAAAACCTTTTGTGATTTTTTCCTATGTGTTAAGCTTGCTCTCGAACCTCATTTATTGCTTTCAATTTTAACGGCTTGTTCTGGCCGTGTCTCGGTGTGAGATTTGTCTACTTTCAGTACTTGTAGTTGTAATCAGACTTTTAATCCTTCTATGTCAATGTGCTCTTTATTCCGAGTATGCTAAGCTGCGATCCGAGGGGACCGTGTTTCCTGAAATCCAGCGTACTCTGATAGGTTGAGATAATGACTAGCCTGAGCACTGAGCTTATTGTGGGGTTTAGGGTTAGATCCTATTATAAGTTAGATGTGGCGGTGACATGTCCGGTTTATAGGAATCTGGGCGTTACAACGAGTGAACCTTGTCATTTTGTATCTCATCCTAACTTTGCTTTTGGTTGCAGGTGCTGATCAAGACTTTTCTCTTTTAACTTCTGTAATTTATTCGTAATCGGCTTGTATTAAGTGGCCGAGTCCCGGTGTGGGACACCTCTTGACACTGTGAATTGTAATAATATTAATGTCATTTACGCCTATTATTTCTATGTGATTTATTTTATCCCGAGTAGAGTAGGATTAGTCGCGACTAAAGGGGACCTTGTTTCCTGAAATCCAGCATACTCTGATAGAATGAGATAATTTGGAGCCTGAGCACCGAGCTTACTATGGGATTTAGGATAGATTCTACAGTAAGTTAGGTATGGCGGTGACGTGGCCGGTTTATGGGAATCGGGGCGTTACAGAAACCCTTTACAACTAACCTAGCCTTATATTTGCTAATTGATTCATCAGAATTATGCTTTATTATACACACCCATTTGCATCCTATTGTTTTCTTCTTAGATGGCAAAGAAACAAGTGACCAAGTATGATTTTTAGCTAGAGCTTGCAGTTTTTCTTGCATGGCCTGCTGCCAATGAGCCTGAGAATTAACCTCCTCAAATGTATGTGGAGTATTGTCAGTAGGAGTAGGAAAGGAGCAAATAAAGTCCTTGCACTTAGGATGTGGCTTCTTTATTCTTTGAGGCCTCTGCACAACCTGTGACACTGGAACACCATCATTATGTGTGCTTGGACCAGGTGAAAGACACTGACCCTCAGAAGGAGGGTCAGCTGAGCTCAATGAAGGCTGAGAATGCATTCCATTCTCAGAGAGCACTGGTTGACACTAAGGATCAACCAATGAAGAGAGTACTGTAGTATGACTCTGAGGTGCAGTGGGCACTTCAGGAGATGTAGTATGCCTCAATGGCTCAGTAGGAGCCAAAGGAGAGTGCACTTGTGGCTGAGCACCAGTGGGGAACTCAGAAGAGCAAGTATGTCTCAGTGATTCAGTGAGAATCACAGCGGAATACTCAAGCATTGCATCATGAGAGGTAGCTAAAGGTAGAGGTACTTGAGTTCTTGACACAGGTATTTTAGAGAACATAAGTTGTTACAGAAAAGGGAATGAGGACTCATAGAATTTGACACCTCTGGAAACTAAAATTTTCTGAGTTCGAATGTCTAACATCTTATATCCCTTTTGAAGAAGAGCATTACCTAGAAAAACTCCATTTATACCCCTTAGATCAAGTTTACCTTAGTAGGAGTAGCATCTCTCATGTAGCAAAGACAACCAAAGGCATGAAGATTTATGAGGTTAGGAGGTGATTCATAGAGAAGCTCATAAGTGGTTTTAGCACTTTTGTGGGGAAGTCTATTTATCAAATAAGCAGAGGACAATGTGGATTCTGCCCAATAGGTTTTAGGTACCCCAGACTGATGCAACAAACATCTAATAACTTGGATAAGATGCCTATGCTTTCTTTCTACCCGGCCATTTTGTTATGGTGTGTAGATACAAGAAGTTTGATGAAGTATGCCTAAGGAAGATAGAAATCAGCACAAAATCTATTGCAAAATTTTGATCCATTATCAGTTCTCAGTATTTTAATTTTCATATTGGACAAATTTTGGATTTGAGAAAAGAACTTTGACAGCAAAGAAGTTGTATCACTTTTGTGTGTTGATAAATATAGCCAAGGTGCTCTGGAAAAATCATCAACAAGTGTCAGGATGTATTGAAATTTTGAATGATTAGGAGAATGAAAGGGCCCCCATAAGTCTGCATGAACTAAATGAAATAAGGCCTCACCCTTGGAATAACTAACTAAGAATGGTAATCTATGGCTTTTTGATATATTGCATACATCACATATAGAATAAGGATCTGGTTTAATAGGAAGATTCAAATGTAATATAGTATTATAAGAAGGATGTTCTAAACGATAGTGCCAAAGTCTAGCATCATACTGAGTATTAGAAACAGAAGATATATAGCTAGACATGTTATTTGGAACTTTACTAGAATGAAAAATATAGAGGTTATTGTGCTGAGTAGCTGTGAGGTAAACAAATTTAGTCTGTTGGTCTTGCAAAGTACAAGACTTAGAGTAAAAAACAGCCTCACATTTAAGGGATGTAGTGAGTTTGCTAATGGATAGGAGATTGAGGACAATATTAGGAATATAAAGAACATCAGAGATAATAATGTTTTCATGTAATTAGACCTTGCCAACAAATTTTGGACATTTCTCAGTACCATCAGGTAGAAAGACAGATTGAATAGACTATAGTGGTAAAGGATCAATGAGACATTCAAGATTTGCACATAAATGACAATATGCACCAGTATCAAGTATCCATTTTATCATAGATGATGAATTAACCACAGGATTGCATTGAAAGATACCTGCATGCTCAAATGCTCCAGCAATGTAATCCACAGGTGTTTGGTTATGTTAGTATTCTCTGTCAAAACAGGAGCATATTTGAGAAACACTCTTTGAATTTTGCCTCAGTGAGTAAAATCTCAGGTTGATTATCAGTTACAGCAGCCACAACATGTTGCTCCTTCTGTTTGTCCCTACCTCCTTTATGCCAAGTTGGAGTGCCATTAAGTTGAAAACATGTGGCTCTCACATGTCCAGACTTTTTGCAGTAATCACAGGTTGATGTTTTGGCTGCCAATTGGTAACATCTATCCTTTAAATGACCTGGACGTTTGCAATATTCACAAATGATATTCCTCTTGTTTGCTATCTTCGAATGATCCACCTTTTTAACCTGTGTGCCAACAGCCAAAGCAAACTCAGTGGTAGATCCCAAGCTAAGAGCCTATCGTTGTGCCTCCACATTGCATAGAATTCCATATGCTTTGCTTGCAGAAGGTAGTGGCTCCATCATCATAATTTGATTACAAACATGTTCATAATGCTCATTTAAACCAAGCAGAAATTGCATAAGAAACTCATCATCATCTTCTCTCACAAAATCTTGAAGCATATGAGTATTGCAAGCAGGAAAAGGTTTCAGAGCACGATAATCACTCCATAAAATTTTTAATTCACTAAAGTAGTTAGTAATAGATTTATTTCCCTGAGCCAGATTGATGATTTTCCTCTTTATCATAAGTGCTCGAGGACCACTTAATTTGCCATATCTGTCCTCAAGCTCAAGCCACAACAACCTAGCAGAAGAGAAGTGAACAAACAATCGAGACAGATCTAGAGAAATGGAGTTTCTAAGCCAAGTCAAAACGAGACTGTCAACTCGTTTCCACAGCTTGTATCGAGGATCAGCAACATCTAATTCAACTAAGGATCCATCAATGAATCCTTCCTTAGCTTTAATCTGCAACGATGTCTCCACTGCAATTTTCCACGCCGTCCAATTCGAACGATTGAGCTGAAATGTAGCCAGCTGGAGATGTGGCTGATCAGCACTTGAGATCAGAAATTCATCAGGGGTAATTGCTCCTGCATCAACAGTATTAGCAATCGAGCTAGCACTGTTCTTCGATCTACTATCCACAGGTGTTGCCATTGTAGAGAGCAAAATTAGCAGCAATTTCACACAAACAACCAAGTACGATCAATAACAAACTCAGAAGCGAGCACAAGGCTCTAACACCATGAAGAAATCAATACACCAAACTGAACCCTAGAATTACAGAAATTGGGGAAGACGACGGGAGAAACTAACTTCCAATTTTCATTAACTGTAAAGATGAATCATTAATGCAACAGTACAACGTACACATATATATATACTATTCACAGAAAGCGTACACGCTTTTATAAGTGACTACACACAATTACAAAAATGTCATCCTAAACAAGAATGCCACCATCATCAATAAATGTTCTCAGCCAACTTCAAACTTCTGCATATCGAAGTTGCCAGCTTCAGTCGACTCCTCCACCTCAGGATGCTTATCACTATCACCCTCATCCTTGCAATCTTTTAAGTCTGTAAAAGAAGGGCCATGTCAGGTGGCTTCGATCTCTCTGATGGGCAGTAACCTTGTCCTCATTGATTTTTTTAGTGTTAAAGCCCTCGAATCTTCCCTCCGGACATGGCCTGAATGGCTCCGAGATGGGTTCTGTTGGGTTCATCGGAGGACGCCGCCGTCCACCTCCGAAACAAGTGTTTTCGGTGGTTTCGATTGGATGAACTCCCACTTCACGCATGGAACCATTCGGTCATCAAGTCAATCGGGGACACACTGGGACAATTCATCACGGTGGATAGAGGAACCAGTGCTCAGGTTGATCTCGAGGCGGGTTTCATCCTTGCCATTGTTCCGTCAGTCAGCTTGCTTCCTGGACAAGTACAATTTTTAATTGATGAATCTCTTTACTGTGTGAGGATATCACTTGTCACAGAAGATATCATCCGTGACTGAGAGAATGCCTCTCTACCAATTCGGTGGTCACCATTAGCAGAGAAAAGTTATAAGATATTTATGACCCAAATGTCCCTATGTACCTCGAAGGGTGGTGGAAGTTGCACACTGTCCGGTGTCTTTAGCATCGATTTGCCAACGCTCCAAGATCGCATTAGTAGAGGTTCACTTGATTTTGTGCAAAGCGAGGTTGCGAACGTTCGTTTAAATTGCTGCATCTGTGCCATCCCCGAGACACCACCGCCTATGGTAATTTCGCCAAGACAAGCTCCCCCAGCACCTCAAAACGGTGCCATTGCTTCATTCGGCAGCCTCCTCCCCTGCTACGGACCTTCGCTAGCAAGTAAGGACGGGGGTTGTTCGCCTACCTCGCATGGGTCTGTTGAGTACGAGTCCCGTGGCACCTCGAGTTTCGAAGCTCACCGGCTGAAGCGGGGCTCGAGGGAGGCAATTAGTGCTGAGAGCCCAACGAGCATCTCTGGAACCGAGATGAATTCAATTCATTTAATGGATGCTAGCTGTTGTTCTTTGACCAAGTCAGACGTATGCAATGACCTTCCACATTTGTCAAATGGGAATTTTGGGCCTGTAAAGGAATTCGTCTTTCCACATAAATGCCCAAAGGTGGAATTGGGTTGTCTCAATGGTTCCCATATGGGACCAAAGGAGACCTTGCAATTGAGTCAGCTAGCTCTACTGTTCTTTTGGAGTCTCAGGTGGACAGCGACAGTGATCACTGCTCTGATGATCTCATGCTCGACTGTATTCCACCGTCAAATGTGGGACGTAGAAAATGTCGGAAAAGACGATCAAGAGTGTTGAAGGCTCGAGTTAAGATGTAAGGTAGCAAGATCCCCATTCGCATGGACCATTCTCTGGTCACGAGCGAGATTTGCATCAAGATAGTGATACAGAAAAGAGAGTGGATTCTTCAGTTCAACTTTCGGGCAAACATCTAAAGATATACAATTTGTCACTTGAAAAAATGATTGCAAAAGCAGAAATTATGGGCCTCTTTGATAAAGAAGATCGAGAAGTAGTTTTGAAAAGGCTTAAACGTCTAATTCGGATCGCGAAGAATCACCCAAATTTGTTCAATATCCTTGAAGATCTTATAGGCAATTCATGAAGCTTTTAATTTAATCCCATATCATGGTCACTCTTCTATTTAGAATAGTCGGGCATCATGCTTCCCAGTTCCTCCAGTACTTCTATAGGGCTTCCCTTTCGTCTCTGAAATCCCATTGTCGTCTTTCGAATTTCGAGTGCTTCGTAGGTTGAGTTGTTTTGGACGATATAATAAAATTTTTCTTTCAAAAAAATGTATAATAATTGTGCATAAATAATTTATTATGAGTATACTTCCTCTATTACAATTTAATTCTCATCAAATGAGTGTTAATGTGACCCACTGTTAATTTTTTTAAATGATAATTATAATTCTAACAAATGGAGAATTTATAGTATGGTGGCCGCAGGCACGGCCCAATTTAATGCATTTTTAAGTACAAAATCAAAGTATGGATTTAAATAGAGTTTAAGCCTTACGTAGAGAATGTATAAACTTTCACTTATTTGGAATGCATAATTCATAATTCATACTCCCTTCATTCGTGACTTAAATTCAAACAAAATAAAGAATATTTTTAATTTCATAAAAAATAACAATATTATCCTTAAAATTTTAATTTTTAAATAATCTTTAAAAAAAAAAATCTATTTTACAAGACGAAATGAACAATATCATCTAAAACCTTAAAAGTGAAAACATTGGCGAGAGAGACTTCATCTTTTATCTCACATATATTCTACACCCTATATTCATAGTTATAAATTGCCATATATCAAGCATCAACTCCATTTAACTCAAAAGTCAAAATTATTCTAGGGCACCGACCCTTTTTTTAATAGGACTAATTCCTAAAATTTCATTGTGACAGCTTTTCTCCAAGTTGCCGCCAAATGGAAACCACGTAATATTATGATTTTTATTATACCATTAATACTTAAATAAACATTACAATAATATATAAAAAAATGCTGAGAGAATTTCATTTCTTCATAAAAACATTATAATAAATATCAATCATATGATTAAAGACTACGTACCTAAATTTAAAATTTAAGCCATCTATCTCTCGACTACATGGCAATACAATGGCCATAACTCCATTCACTATATATAACAGATTTTAGATTATTCTTTTCACAACAGATCAAACGATATTTTAAGGAAAAATAATTTTTTGCCGAGAATTTGGTTTTTGAAAAAAGGTAAAGAAAATGAATTATGAGTGGTAGGATGATGTCTAGTCTTATCAAATAAGATGTAAAAATTGATGAGTCATAAGACCAGAAGGTAAGGTTAATCAAAGTACCACATGAAATTTTGCCATCAAATAATGTACTGGTCATCCTTTCTTAACTCTCAACATCTCTATGTCATGAACTTTTGCCATCAAAATAATGTACTAGACATGCTTTCTAGGACTGACATCGCCTGCACGCGAACTAATCACACAGGTTGTACATGCCATTAGTCATCGACAATTCCCAGTAACAAAAACGGTTCAATCGCAACAACTGAGCCTGCATAAATGGGATGGCCCTGTTGTACAGTATAGTGCTAGAAATACATCTGTCTCCAGCTCTTAATATCTAAGCATAACAAATCAAAACCACAACTCGACTAACCATCTAAGAGTCTGAAGCTAAGGAGATCGACATATATCCCTAACATCTACCATGTTAGGATAGAAACTAACCATCTAAGAGTCTGAAGCTACGGAGATCGACATATATATATATATCCCTAACATCAACCATGTTAGGTTAGATGACATAGAGAGTATACAACATTAAAATCACGCCAATCAAAGAGCAAATGAACACCAAAATTTCACTTGAAGCACAGTGAGGGGGTAATGACAGTTAACGCATCAAGCAGAAGTATACCAGGCCATATACAAACAGGGAGTACAGTACGAAATTAGGAAGTCCAGTAAGAAAATCCATGAATACATTTCTGAAATATAGAAACCAATCCAACCAGGCCATTCACAAAATGAAATTTCACACCATAAAACGACCAAAATCACCATTGTACCAGATAACGCCATTAGTACAGAAATAGAACTTTGAGAATAGAGGTATATATGATTGCTTAGCCAGGTACCGACTTTGATTGTGACAAATTAACATTCTCTTGAGCGAAGCAAAGTGGTTTGCAACAACTCAAAAGAGAGATTAATTAACACGGCTTTTGAAGACATCAAGACCCATCTCACTTGGATCAGTTGCTTGCAGCTCAACCTGGATGCCATCCAATTCCCTCTTGAACCTGTCCTTTGAGCTTGCATAGATCATTTTGCTCCTCACCTTTGCAGTGTCAGGAGACCTTAGCACAGATAACAGATACACAATGTGCATTGTTAGACAAAGAAACTCAGATATCAGTACAACTACACTAACCCATAAATGGGATTACCATGCAATGAAAAAAATCCTGCTCTTTGGGACGTTTTCCTCGGTCATGAAATCAAAATCATAGACTGCATATCTGCATTCATCAGCAGGAAGGTGTGCGGTGAAGTCATCATAACTTTCAGTCGGCTCACCAAGCTTCTCCACAATAACCTGTTTCTGTTTTTCCTCGATTTTGAATACTATGAAGCGATGTGTCCGTTTAGTTTTCAACTCCATAAACTTCAGCTTGCAATCATCATGCACTGCCATCCCTGATGCCGAGTTAGCCTATACACACAAAAAGAAGTTAAAATTGAGATTCAGGAAGTATACAGTTTTTTGCAAAATTGTAGTCTAACAATGATGAATATGATAATATATGTGTCATAACATAAAATTTAATAAACCCATTTGTATCATTATCTTACTGAAGAAATGACAAGAGAAACACCAAAATTGACCCAGTTGTGTCCAGAGTTGAAATCAGTTTCAACATACCAGTCCACATAGGTACCCTCACAGATAATGACCATCATCTAAACCTCCATCCCACCATGTAGGGTCAGCTATATTGATCACATGTCACCATCGATTATCGAATAAGAAAGGAGTCAACCCAATACCCTATAAAAGTTGTCCTGTTTATCTCTCCCCTCTCCATTCACACATACAATTATTCTATGCCTCAAGTCTTCCTGTTTATCTCTCCCCTCTCCATTCACACATACAATTATTCTATGCCTCAAGTCTTCTTTCTGGAGCAACTTCTTTCCTTTTCTCTCCTGTGTTTTATTTCCTCTAATCTCTACTTCATTCTTTTTTCAACATGAATTATGTCATTTTAGTATACTTATGGCTGAAACACCTAGAGTAACTACTTCCGAAAGTTACAAAATTAGCAATATTCCAAAACTACATTCAATCTTGAAAACTTCCCACAATTCTTATATTATTTTTTTTAAAAAGTATAGGTGGTTTTAAATTTACACACATATGACGATATATACTAGAATATAACTATATATCACAATACTTATAGATAGGGCTATTAAACAACCAAACTGTTCGATTATTCATTTGGATTCGGGTTGTTTGTATTTGGAAAGAGTTCATTCAACATATAAACAAACAAAATACGACTAAGACGATGATGTTTACAAATAGTTTGATAAAATTCACAAAGACACAAACTTTATGAATATTTAATATAACTTATGATGGATTATGATTTGGGGTTTAAAGAGGATAAATTATGTGGGTATATAGTAAGAGAAATATAATTTTGATTCAGTTTGTTTAGTGATGTATGCTAGTTCATAAATTGATCTCAGAGATGATTTTTGTTAAAGAAAAGCATGATTATAGTGTGTGTGTGTGTGTGTGGTCTGTGGAGAGAGAGAGAGA
>MAYD01486858.1:0-11016 GCA_001909325.1 Ruellia speciosa
CCGTGAGAATTAATTGATTTTCCAGACTTGATAAATTTCTCATGATTTTGAAATATAAAACTTGGATAATGTTAGAAACACATTTATCTTATTGTATTGATGATCTTAATTAGTAGGAAAACATGTTTTCATTGATTTCCTATATTTTTGAGGGAATCGAAATTAACTGTTAATGAAGAACAGTTTAAAGACTTTGATGAACAAAATGATTTTTAATGATCATTCGGATATGCATGAGATTGTGTTTCAGATTTGGTCTTGATTCGAAAACAGTTTTTAAATTAATGTTATAGGTGAAATTTGATTTAGGCCAGGATTGAGCTTATATAGAACCTTTAGGCGAAATTTTGTATTTATTTCGAGGTTCGCCTAAATGCTTAAAAACTTGCCTAAAAGGGTTTCTGCCTTCAAGATTGAAATCCTCGCCTAAGACTCACTTCTCCTAAGTGGAAATGCTCAACAAATTAATTATGGGTCATTAATTTAAATCCTCGACTAAGGGGTATTTCTTCTTTAAATGAAAACCTCGCCTATGACCCTTATTGGTTTCAAAACCTCGACTAAAGCTTTCTAAAGCCTACTTCCTCTATAAGGGATATAATGCTCGACTTTTGGACCTTAATGACAATGCTTGATTTAATTGGAAACCTCGACTATTTCAATATTGAAGTTCCAGTTCACAACTTCACTGGACATCCAGTACTCAATTCTTATTGAATTATTTATCAATTGAGTATAATTAAATTATTCCAGATTATTGGATAAATGACTTCTGGAGATTCCAAACCCAATTAATTTAAATAATTATTTGGGCATTCGTTTATGATTAATGGATTATGTTATCCGGATAATTAATTAAGGTCAATTATTATAGGCTCCTCCGGTTAAGTACTCGCGGCATAGGATTTGGATTTATTTTACAATAAGGCTTTACGAAGATTGTCGATAAAGGTATGGAAACATACATCGGGCAACAATAAGTCCCATTAACGATTAAAGTGTCAAGTATCATTTGGACGTATAAATTTAAATAATTCGCATGTCATGAATTATTTTATTTACTTGACTTTATGTATGAATGAATGTTTGACTGTTCGAAATGATTTCTTTGTGACTATGTGCATTGTTTGGCATATGCATAAGACACCCATTTAAACTGGATTTCTGTATGAAAGATACTAAGCCTCCCAAAGCATGATCAAGGGTTTCTCATATCCTCGTGTTGTGCTAGGATTTGGGGCAAATACTCATTGAAAGATTATGATGATTAAATCGAACTTTAATGCATCCTTAAAAGACGTAATTACGTAAACTAGAAGGAAGAGTGGATCATGTCGGTTTGCTTTTGGACTGGCCACCTTAAGCCTATGTTTTGATCTAGAGAAATCAATTCTCCAGTATAGTTTCTGTTCTACTCATCGGGGGTAGCTCCCCTTACATGAGGTTTGCCGGTAATTTAAGAATGGTAGGGGTGAGGGATAGCAACCGTATGGGGTGCGACGTACGGAATCAATCTGCCCCTTACTTGCGTACTCAAAGGGAAGGTGCGGGCTAACGAAGATTAGTTCCCCTTTCGACCTGAATGGAGACAGCCTCTGTCTTGTTGTATCGATTGGGTGAATCCATCTACACTAGACTTTGGTTCGTCAAGATTCATGTTATGTTAATCCACTCTGGTTTATGTCTGTATTCCCGTACTCGTGGAGCACGCTAAGTGGGGACTATTGGCATTGTACGCTCGATGGTGTCCTGAGTTGTGCCGCGCGTAGTCGAGTGTGAGGTGGACATTAATTATACGTATAAAGGCTTGGTTAGCAGTCCAAGTATAAATACGTATAGCACTTGGATTCTCCCATGATTTGGAGCTCCCAGTGTTGCTTGTTGCATATTTGACAACTCATGATTTAAACTGCTCATTAAACACTTTGAAATTGTGCACGACATGGCATATTTCACTCCTGAATGTTGCATAAATGTTTTAAGGATCCTGAGTCAATATGTATGGAGATGTTGACTAGGCATCTCATGATGTATGCGTTGCATTGTATGAATGAATGATGACCTGTTTCATACTTAGTCTCGTGACTAATGATGCTAATGTTTGCATCTCAGGTGATCATGAGAATCGCTAGGATATACCTCCGATGCAGTAGGGGTTCGGGCTAGAACCCGAGGGAATGTGAGGTTGAGTGAACCTTATGTGAGATACATGTCTTCACTAACCTCTGTGGGTGCATGTTTACTTGTTTACTTTTACTATTCAGTTTCTGAACGTTTATTTAAGATTTGTTTTATCGGTCTGTATTCTATGGCCGAGTCCCGGTATGGGACAGTTTTGAATTTCATTTTGTAGTAGACATTGGACTTTGAATTTACTTTCTGTTACGTGCTTATGTGACTATTTGTTATTCGCTTTCCAAGCATGATGTAATACCCCGCCAATTCAGCGCCGAGATTCTCCCTGATTGGTTTACGACGCAGACAGTGTGACGGGAATGTATGCCTTGACTTTAGAAGAATTTCGAAAATGGTGTAGTCAACCAATGCCTCTGGGATTTTACAGGTAGGTTTTTTAGTGAATTAGCTTTCCAATACAACTTACAGATCTCAAATCGGAGTTCGGACAAAGAATTTATGGCCCGAAATGCGCGGACTGCCAAAGCTGTCAGGTGAACTCGGTCGGGGGCGCGGTCTGGAGATCGCGGGAATGACCGCGGGACGAGCAGACCTTGAATTTTTGGTTTAAACTGGTTGGGCACGTGTCCTTAGCCTCACTTATCATTTTTCATGCCACCACAACACTTATCACTTCAGAATTCCTCTCTAGAAGCCCTTGAACAAGTAAGTAGGAGGTTATGCATTGACAAGTAGGTTACTTGGAGACCATTTTTCGTTGGGAAGGAGTTGGAATTGGCCTTTTAAGTCTTCAGGTAAATTGTAGGTCTCATTGAGTAACTCAATTTTCATGGTCAAATTTCTTGATTTGGATTTCGGAGCATAGAGTTATGGGTCTTCAAAGTTTACTGGAACTTGCTGTCACAGATATGAGTATGCAGGGAGCTGATTTGATGGATGTTTTTCGATAGTTTGCACTCAGAATCTCAGGTTGGTGCGTTCTACAAAGTTTTAGTAATCCTCTTATAGTTTCAGAACATCCTTCGAATTGGTGATTGGGTAAGTAATGAGTTCTGTATGCTTGTTGGAAGTTGGCTGCTTATTCATAGCATCTATGAGACAGTTCTGAGCACTCATCTTGTTGGTCGATTTTTATTGGGTTGTGATATGAATTTGAGGTTTGGGTCTTCATAATAGTGGTAGTACTCCTTTCCTAGTTTCCAAAACATCTTTTATATTCTTGATTGGTTGAGAATTGAATTCGTTATGGCTCCTTGAAGCTGGCTGCTTCTTCATGAATCTTAGGGTTTTCTCTTTTTTGCATGACTTCAGCTGGCTTTTTCTTGTATATGGGATTGGAATCAAACTTTGTGATCTGAATAAAAGTTGTAGTATTACATGAGAGATTTCCATAGGTATCTTTGAATTCTCATTTGGCCTTGTCCTCTGTTTTATACACTCTCCCAAAGTTGGATGTTTAACTCAGGGATTCCTGTGACAGTTTCAAGTACTCAAGTTGTGGGCCGATTTTCAATAGGTTGCATTCTGAATTGGAGGTTTGTGTCTTCATATGAATTTTGGTCCTTGATCTCTAGTTTCTATATCATCTTTCGGATCTTGATTTGGTTGAGAATCGAGACTTGTAGGATCCTTCGAAGTGGGCTGCTATATTTACCGAATAAGGTTTCTAACTTTGGAATTAAGTGATTCAAGGCTACTTCAACTCCAGGCAAGGGGTTTATGCTTATGTATCTTGTTATTATGGTATGTGTATGCATGATCCACAGGTTACTCTGTTTCTGCTGTTGTTGGTGATCGCGCGTTGAGGCGCGCGGTCCACAAGGACCGCGCGGCCCCTTTGGTAAGAACCGCATGGGTTCGCGCGGTCGAGAGCCGCGGTCCTTGTGGACCACGGGAGCTAGACCGCGTGGGTCCCTGGTTGGGTTTTTTGGTATTCTTCGCTATCATTGGGCATGTATTCCACCTCTTAATGCCGGTATAACTTGGTATTCCTTATGTGTACGTATAATGACAGTTAGGAACTATTAACCTCGCCTCTTTTAATGGTTTGAACGTACGTTATGACATAGACTTGATAGACGGTTACGACTTGGGCAACTATCGATTTCTACTGATTTAGATTTATTATACGTTGCGACTCATGACTTGGGTGTACTGACTGATTGATAGCATGTGTGGCCCGTTTGGCCTGGTGTTGAAATGGTTTTGGCCTGTTTGGCCCGGTGTTGAAATGTTTTATGATAAAAGGCCCCGTTTGGGCAAAGTGAGCGTGGTTAAGACTTATTGACCTATTGACGGATTTGTATAAAGGCCCTGTTGGGCAACTTGAGTGGTTGTTTGTGATTTGGTGACCTGTTGAGGTCCGTGATACGTTTTGGCCTGATTGGTCGTGTGATGAATGATTGCATGACTTGTTATTATATGGTGATAAAACCTCTGGGAACGATTTGGTGTGCGTGTGTGATTTATGAGGCTGATTCTCTGACGAGTGCGTTATAAACCCCAGAGTGGTTTTCCTTGGTATGCGATGTGTGATTACTGACACTTTGTGCGCATGTGTCATGTGGCTTGAGGACAGGCTCCTAGTGTGTTCCTCTGTTGCCCCGGTCTACGGGAAGAGCCTTGAGGGCAGGCTGATAATGTGCTCCTTCAGGTAGTCGCGCGGTTAGACATGTTCTGCGTTCCCTTGTTGCCCCCGGCCTACGGGAAGAGCCTTGAGGGCAGGCTGATAATGTACTCCTCCAGGTAGTCGCGCGATTAGGGTTGCATTTAGATAGATAGGTGGACGTTAGGATTCACGCATCACGTGCATTATACTACATTCCTTACAACTGTTAATCGAACGCCTGGTATGGGACGGGTGAGTTGGTTAACGGTGTCGCTTTCTTTTACTGCTTTATATATGTTATTATTGGATTGTTGCTGTACGCGGGGGATCCCTTGCTCAGCGGTGGCTGACCCCCGTGTGTATTCTTTCAGGTACGTATGATCCACACGACTAGATCCGGGATGGGCTGAGAGAATTGTAGTCAGGATCGTTCTGTTGTTTTGTTGGTGTGTAATATGTCTAAGTGTCTTGGACCTTAGTTTTTATTTCTCGCTAGTAGGCGATGGACTTGTGTCATACTTATTGCTACATTTTCGTTGGCGTGTAACTGTCTATGTGAACTTGGACATGTACTTATGTGTTTAACGTTTTTCTTAATCGAAGATACTGAATTTCAGAATTTGGAACCTTGTGTGCTTATGTGTCTATATGTCTTTGTTGTACCTGCCTTGTGTTGACGAGCCTAGATTACCTGGCCACGAGTCTAGGTTAGCCAATACGGCGTGGTGCACCCACTGTGGTAGGTGGGGGCGTTACACATGATGGCTGTGATCTTTGGGAGTTAGCTTCCTAAGTCACAGCGTATTCTGATAGGATAAGATAATGAATGAGCCTGTGCACCGAGCTTATTGTGGGGTTTTAGGGCTAGATTCCATTGTAAGTTAGGTGTGGCGGTAATATGGCCGGTTTATGGAAATCGGGGTGTTACAAAAGATCTCGGTTCTTGAAGGCAACTGATTCCTTGCTCTTTTCAATCACCTGGTGGACCGAGAAATTGCCCAGATTCATGGCCCATGGCACTTCAACTGATTCTCGATAGTTTTGGAGGCAATTGAGGGAAATGAGAACCCCCTAATAATGGATCTCAACTATATTGATATTACTGCTCAAATCTTGGAAGCACCTAGGGTTATTTGTAACAAAAGGATAGGGAAAGCATTCAGAAACAAGCTTGGTCATTTCATTGTATGGAAATCCCACTAATCTAACAAAATTATATGAGAATCTGAATTAGAATTGATATTCAATCACATCTTCTTAGATTTGTGGTTGTTGAAGTTGGGCAGAAGGACCCACTATATCTTGATGTTAAGTATGAAAAACTTTCAAATTTTTGCTTCCTATAAGAAGGACTTGATCATATAGATAACTTGTAGCCCGAACAAATACAATTTCTCTGGGATTGTTTTAGAAAAGCTATTCAAAACATGGCTAAGAGTTTTTGGAAGAGGCATGGGCAGTTGTGGTGATAGGGGAATTTGCAGGAAGGAATAGAGGAGAACACTCTTCTCTTTCTTCTCCAAGGAGTGGTTGGGGAGGTGTGGTGATAGGGGAATTTGATATCACAAGCTACTAGATAAGGGATACTATACCAGCACCAGAAAGGAGTCGGAGTCTAAGGGGTACACCAAATTTACAGCTTGATCAAGGAAGAAACTCTCAAGACATGCTAAATAAGGTTGATAGAGATAGTATTGTAAACAACAAATATAGGAAGATTATAGAGAAAGAGCAAATAAAAGCCTCCATTACGTTCCAAAATTCAGGGGTTGAAAGTAAGCAAAGAGGATAGCTTAAGTAGTGACAACTTGCCTTTTGTAAGTGCGAAACAAAAATTTGCTGTGAAAAAACATCTACGTATAAGGGACAAGGTTTCTTCTATACCATTTTATTGTATAGAGGCATACAGAGCCTTCCTGTGCCCCTAGAGGACACTACTCAGGTTTAAATAGTTGTAATGGCTCAGGGGATAGAGGAGTAAAGGTGAATAGCTTCATGGATGGGCAGTCTGGACAGTTTTTCCTCAACTCTTCCACAAATAAAGGACATCAAGGGGTTATAAGAAAACTAAACTTGATAAATGGAGCTGATGCTAATACATCATATTGGGTGGTGGGTGTTAAGCACCCCCACCACTCACCATGAATCTTCTAAGTTGGAATTGTCAAGGGTTAGGTTTGCCTTTGATGATTCCGAACCTCAAGAACCTAATCCATGAGCGCTTTCCAGATTTGGTCTTTCTTATGGAAACAAAAATGACAATGTCTAAGGTGAAGAAGCTTATAGCCACACTCAAATTCAAAGGAATTGCAATCCCTCCCAAGGGACTATCAGAATATGTGGTGGAATCTTAACTTGCAAATTAGTATAAGAAGGTACTCAGATGTTTTCATTGATCTATTGTGGCACAAAAATTCTACTTAGGCAATTCCTATTACAAGTTTCTATAGACAATCAGATAAATATAAGAGGTGGAGATCGTGGGCTTTACTAAGGGATCTAGGGGAAGGCCGGGACATATATAAAGCTTGGATTATTTGAGGGGATTTCAATGATTTTCTACTTGCTAACGAAAAATTGGGGGGTCGAGTTAAGGATCCCCGACCGATTCATAACTTTAGGGAAGTTTTGGGTGACTTAAGCTGCTCAGAAATTAAATGGTATGGGGTGCCTTTTACTTAGTGTAATGGCAGGGAAGACCCTCATACTATTCGTGCTCACATTGATAAAGGTATTGAAAAATGTGAGATTGTTCTCCCATTTCCCTAATTCTAAAGTCAATATTGTAGAAATCTGAGCCCCTGACCATGCAGCAATTCTGATCAATACCTCCCAACCAGGGGAAGAAGTCAACCCAACTGTTCACAATGTTAAGATAAGAAGAGGAGCAGGTTTCAGTCTGTATGGACTGGATGTCTAACTATGGTTGAAAAGAATTGATAGTTCAAATTTGGTTATCCCAGGATGCTTTGGACAGGAAAATTAAAAATACTAGGAGTTTAGAGACTAGCATAAGAGATTAAACTTGAGGGAAAAAGGTGATTCAACAGCTGGAAAAGAAATATGTGGAATTGAAACAGGACACTTTAACAAAGTCTGCAATTGATCTTATCCACTAGAAAAAGTTAGAGCTTCAGCCACTATATTCAATAGATTTGAAGATCTTTATTGGCGCCGAAGACTGAAACAACCCCGGATCTCTAGGGTGACAAAACATCAAGTCTTATCAACAAAAAGTTGCATCTAGAAGGAGGAAGAATAAACTCATGGGTCTATATGATGATTGTAATGACCCAGATAAAAATATATTAGTGTTAATCTTTCATTTTAGATTAATTGGAAGTTTGAAAAAAATTTGAGTGTGTTTATGCATTTTTGACCCAACCCAATTGTTATTGGTAGATTTTGGATACACTGGGCACTTTTATGAGTCTAATGAGTAATGAGTCTAAGTTAGGAATGAGACTCACTCCCCCCTCAACCTCGTCTCTCTCTCGGCCCTTCCTTACTCTCTTTTTCTCCTTCTTGCATCTAAGGTTTGGTAACATCCCAATCTCTTTCTTCTTCCCGTTTTCATCCTTTGAAAGACCTTGGGAGCTTCAAGATCTTTGTACTAAGTGTTTAATCTTGTCTCATTTCATTCTTCCTTCCATCCTCTTGCTATGGGGACTGATTTTTGGTGGGTTTGGGAAGATTTTGTTGGGTTATTGATTGTTGAGAGAGTGGGTGTTGAATTCTTCCTTGGTTTCTTGGTTTGATAGCTTGGAAGGGGATTTTGAAGGAAAGCCAAGAGGGAATTGGTCTTGAGCAGTGGGTAAACACTTGGAGAGGTAAGAAATCTCATTTTGAATTGCTCAAATCATCAGAATAAAGCAAGGGTTTAGTTTTCTTTAATTTTGCTCAAATTTTCGTTTAAACAATTTTTGTTACTGAATTTTTTTAATCTCTGGTAATTAACCTCTTAGAGTTTTGGGATAAATTTTATATATTTAGAAACCTTGTTTCATTATCTTTCCAACGGTATATTATAGGCTAAATTTGAGCATCGTTTGCCTTGTCAACTGCTCTGTCGAAATTTATGTTGTTGTTAGCTTGCCTACGTGGCAGCATTTTATGTTTCGGACTTTTTAGGGTATCTAATCTATCAATTTAATTTATTCCCTTCTAGGAAGTTTTAGTAGAATTGTAGAGATTTCCGAAAAGCTATCGTATGCATCAATCGAAGTTCATTTTCTATCCCAAACTCTCTACCAAAGTCAAACCTCTAACAGACGCGTATTCTGGAAGGTCTGCGTGAACCTCCGCAAGCATGGGCCGCTGGCCTGTGCAAGCGACCTAGGTTGGCCGAATATGCCAGGGTGGGCCACTAGCCTATGCAAGGGGCATGGACTAGCGACCGAGGCCAGTTGTGAGCTGTAGTTTGTTGCTTTGTGTTTTTGTTGTTTCTTTTCGTTTCAGTTTTCTTATGCTATCTCTTGATCTTCGTATCCTTGATGTTGTTGATGATTTTTTGGAGCCTAGAACTCATGTCGGGATTGTTGGAATCCCATTAGGAGTTTTTGAATTCCTTGGGCATATTGCTAATTTGATTGTCTTTTGTTGATCTAAGAATGTTCTTATGTGGGAATGGATCTAGCTACAATGTGGGAGCGAGCTTTCGTCAATCTAAGGTAAGGGGATATGATACATTAATTTGGGATGTTTCTCCCTTGTTATATGTGTAATTCCTTATATGCTTAGTTATTATAATTAAGCTAGGATTTTGTTGTTGGACTATGTAGGATAGTCACTTGAGCATATAAACCTAGTGGATACCTAGGTACGATCTTCTTGATCATGATGCTAAATAGGTTGTTAACCTATACCTTATAACCTAGTGGATTCCTAGGTTATTATCTCTACTTTTAGAGGATATGAGATGAGGCTCTCTTGGATGGTATTCCAAGTTGTCATTTATTATACTTATTGATAAATGGAAGATATGAATTTATGAGATAGGTGTTTAGCCTATGCATGAAAACCTAGCGGATTCTAGGTTGTTATTCTTATAAACTTGGTGAGAGTGGAGCGGTTCAATTGAGACGTGAGTTCTCCTCTTGGTTTATCTAGACTCTCGGTATGTGTGATAGTCATGGATGATGACTTGTATATCTGAATTGAAGCATATTGATATCATGATAGGAGTGTGTTCCCTGTGATAAATGAGAACCTAGTGGATCCCAGGTTCTTATCTCATAGGATATTTGATTTATGAGGTGGTTAGGCATGGACCTTGCATTGAGTGAAGATGTTGAGGGCGAGAGCTATGCACCATTCTCTAGGATGTGGGTAGCCATCCTGCATGCGAGTTTGTGATCTGTGGTCTTGCAGGATGGTGCCCTAATCCTGATACTGGAGGTGGACCCCAGACTCTGACTCCTTTTTGGTTGAGCGCTCCAGTGGTGAACCTAATGCATGCATTAGTGACAGGCACCCGGGCCTTGTGCTGACTCAGTGATCTCACTGGACTATGTACTGATTCTAGTACTAGAGGGGGGACCCTAGACTTTTACTTCCTTTTGGTTGATCGCTTAAATGGTGAACCCAATACGTGCATCTGTTGTAGGCACTCAGACCTTGTTTTAGTAGCCTCATAGAGTTGTGCTTCTCAGTCTTGTTAGATCACGGGGGATGAACACCATTTTGGTGTCAGGCACTGTGCTTCCCACTGTACCAGGGTCACAGGAGATGAGGTATTGTATTATACTCAGGCTCTGTGTATCTCAATTTGGTTAGGGTCATAAGAAATGTGCACTTGATCAATTTTAAGATCTATGCTTCCCTATTATTCGTGCAACATGTGGTAGTGCCATGATGTACGGATGTGGGAGTGTGTGTGGGTGTGCGTGTGAGTCAGTTAAGTCTTGTATGAATCATTCATATCATATACATTGCATCTCGCATTTATGTATGTTGTCGTTGAAGCATCGGTATGGGACGGTCTAATGTTTATAGCTTTTTCTTATCTGTCTTTATTCCTTTACGCATGATTTATGCTTTATTTGTAACGCCCCGATTCTCCATAATCAGAATACGTTACCGCCACACCTAACTTACCTTGAGATCTATCCCTAATCCCAACGTAAGCTCGGTGCTTAGGCTAACCTAATCGTCTCATCCTATCAGAGTACACTGAATTTCAGAAAGTTAAGTCCCCTCTGATCACAGCCATCATACTTGGAAAGCGGAATAACATATAAAGCGGAATTCATAAATAATAATAGTTATTACAC
>MAYD01486889.1:0-11776 GCA_001909325.1 Ruellia speciosa
TCATTTATACTGAAATCGTTAAAGTAGTAATTAGTGAAATCCAAGGTCTAACCTATCTCATTCATTTCTATTTAAATACATTCCTCGGTTCCAACTCAGCGATAAATGGACGCACATAAGCTAATCTTGGCCGAAAATATATACATGAGAATCTGGAAGTGAAATTAAAACCATGGCCACCTCCAATTCAAGTTCCCTGCTCCTCACCATTTTACCACTGACAACGATACTCTTCATTTCTTTCATCCAGCATTCCTCTGCAGATAACAACACTTTCTGGGGTTCCATCTGCAGCAGTCCAATAGCCAAACAATCCACCCCGGCCTGGACCGCCAATTTAAACAGCGTTTTCACTTCCCTGGCAGAAAACGTGAACCGCAACGGTGGCTACTACAGAACCGAGGCAGGGGAAGAAGGCCCCGACAAAGCATTCGCCCTGATTCAATGCAGAGGCGACGTCTCCCCATCACGCTGCCAGGAATGCACCCGCGAGTCCTTCAACCAGGCCACGAAATGGTGCAGTGCAAGTAAAACCGGCGTCATAGTGCAGAGATGGTGCTTTCTGCGGTATTCCAATGCCAGCTTTTACGGCAAGTGGGATGGATCAGGTGCATCAACCTCGTGGCCGTTGTTGGCCAATGCAACGGATTCGGATGATGCGGGGATGAAGATGATGTCGCGGCTGGTGGCGGATGCCCCCAAAGAGAGGCTGATGTTTGCAAGATCACGGACGGAGGACGGAACGAGGTTCGGATTGGTGCAGTGCACTAGGGATTTGGGGAAGGCGAGTTGCAAAGATTGTTTGGGTCACCAGTTGAAGACTGTTAAAAACAACACATTGTGGGATTTGTGGTGCGAGGGATGCTTCATGATTTACGATGATCATCAGTTCTACTTTATTAATAACTCTTCTTCAACTGGCCCTGGTAAGATTTCGATGGGCTCGTTTGATGTACTAATTCCTTCATATTTTTGTATTGTTTAATAAAGAAAATGGGGTTTTGGGTTCAGGAGTGGGGAGACCTGACAGTGCCGCCATTGGCAATGGAACGAACAGAGCTTTGGGTGGATGGCTTGTGGTGGTCATGACCATTTCAGTGACAGCCTTGGCGTGTCTTTCTGACTATAAGCTCTTGCACTTCCTCACCTATTGATCGATCTGGACAGCCACAACTCTAGACAACTCTCACCAGCGTTTCATAATTTTCAATTTACTTGCTTTTCTTAGACTGATCTTAGCTTGAGTTACCATGACTTTAGAATTTTAATTGTATTTTGAATCCAGTTTCTTCATGTTATTTAATTATATAAAGAATTTTAGTAACCAGCTTGTAATAGAGTTGAAAATCGTAAATTAATTAATTGATGTCAACCACGTCTAACCCCACTTGAGATCTTCCTAATTCACACGCACATGGATCCGAGTTGCTCTTTTCGGTCGTAAGCTACCATTCTCTTTGCTCTCACTCAACCCATTATAGCGTGGGATATTTTTACCTCCTTTCGTTCCTGTTCCCTTACATCATTCAACACTCACAAACAATTTACGATCAGTTCCATGGCCTCTACCAACTCAAATTCCCTGCTGCTAATCATACTCTTCTTGATTTCCAATTGCTCTGCCGATACCAACAGCTTCATGGCCTCCCTCACCCACGATCCACATTCTGATCTAAGCTCCTCATGGATGTTCAATTTAAACACTGTTTTTAACTCCCTTGCAGCCAAGCTCAATGGCACCAACGCATCATACTCCAGAGCCGAGGCCGGGAAAGCCCCCGACCGCGCATTCGCCTTCATACAATGCCGCGGCGACCTACCCCCCTTGCACTGCATTGAATGCACCCATGAGTCCTTTAGATTGGCCGCTGACCATTGCCAAGGAAGTAGAACCTGCGTCATATGGCAGAAATGGTGTTTGCTACGGTATTCCAACGCTAGCTTCTACGGCAAGTGGGAAGGGTCCGGCACATCGATGCCGTTGTCCAACGTGACAACTGAGACAAGTTTGGTAGTAGATCCCACAGCGGCTGTTGAGGGGATGAACATGATGTCGGAACTGGCAGTGGATGCTCCGAGTGAGGCGACAATGTTTGCGAGATTAGCGACAGAGGACCAGAAGAGGCACGGGTTGGCGCAGTGCACCGGGGATTTGGGGAAGAAAGATTGCGGAGATTGTTTGGATCACTTCTTGAAGACTTTTGGACCTATTGTTAACGACACAACGCCATGGGGGATCTATGGCGTGGGCTGCTTCATGATGTACGATCATTATCAGTTTTACTTCAACTCTTCGACAACTTGGGCACCGGTGACGGTGGAGAATTCATCGGACACCGGTAAGATTTCTAGTGGGTGGATTGTAATGTGCACGGCCATTTTGACAACAATCCTATTTCTAAGCTGCTAAACTATTTCAAACTCTAATTACCAATTAATATGTAATTTGTAATGCCTATGAAACACTAGGATGTTGTTCGAGATAAATCTGCAATATCACCTCCTTGTGATGTTTGTCAAATGGCAAAATTTCTGACTTCCTCTGGAATCTAGCTCTTCTCCTGCCAAGATGGTGTTTGATTTGTGGGATCCCTTTGCCATTCCCAACTCAACCAATTGTGCCTATTTGTTAACCTTGTTGAGGGGGAATCCTCTTGTCCACAAATCTGAGTTGCCACAGTATTAACCTAAATCTTCAACCTTGTTAAGGTCACACGATTTTGCTTTAAGACTTGTGCTGCTTTCTTTGATTCTTTGGGTATAGTTCACCAAAAGACTTTTGTCTATTCACCTCTTTCGAAGGGGAGGATTAAGAGAAAACATAAACATTTAAGCTACATTTGGTTGTCATCTCATCCAAAAACAAAAAGAAATATTGTATTTGGGAAACCTTTTCAAAATGCCGAATAATTTAACTTTTTAAATTCAGCTTTTTTAAAGCTGAATAAGATAATATGAAAAACTGCTTACCAAACTTAGTGGAACGTCTTACCAAAATTTTTATTTCCAACACTTAAGTTGATTGAAGGGAGAAGAGATGTCCCACCTCTAATCCAAGTTGCAACTCGACAATACTTTAGGTATAAAATCCCAAAGCTCTAAAGCAACAAAACGTATTAAAATTTCAAAGATTTATTTTTATGGAAAGTTTATCCCACACGTCTTTATTCGGAATATAACAAATGTCCTAAATTAGAAGTGACCAATTTCGACACGATACAACAACACGACGACTTGAATATAATATGAAATTTGCAGATTAAGATTAGGTTTTCATGGGTTTAGGTTAGAACTGGGTCAAACTCAATCTTGATATGAAAAAATTGACTAAGTTCGGGTTGGGTTGGATCATCTGACAGAGACCTAATTGATCTTTTAAGAAATATATTTAATTTTTATTTTTTTTATTTAATATTCATATGGAGTCATATGGGACTCTTGTTTAATTTCAATTAATTGTTGAAAAGTATTTTTTTAACAATAATTAATATAAATTAAAATGCGATCCATTAAGATCTAAGCAGATCATCCTTGCTTAGCTATATTTCAATGATAATGTTCCAGTTCTTCCAAAACAAAAAATTCAATAATATATTCTATTCAAGAAATCTTTTAGTAATATATCTTAACAAAAAATAAATATTTCAGTTTGCCATTTATTATAATCGGATTATGAAATCACAGCCCATCTTTTGTCAACTTCACGCTTAGTGAGTAAGGGAGTAATTTATTTGTTGTGTTCAAACGTTGGCTTTCTTGTTTGACTATAAAAAAAGATTATATGAAAAATCCCCTATTATATAGTATTTTTAAACATAAAATTCAAATAAAACAATCCCTGGGAGCGATGGATAGGGATTATTAGTTCAAACCACTTGTTACCGATTTATATTATTAATTATGTTACGAATTAATTATATTTATTGGATTAATATATAAATATATACCTTAACAAAAAATAACTAAATCGTGATACAAATTCAAATAATACAAATTGGTACATGGGAAAAGCGTCGTAGTGAAAATTAATCCAACTTGCTGACATTAAACGCTTGAGGCACAATAGATATAGCACTACAACAATTTCCTGAAAGGCGACCGAAAAGGGCGACGGAAATTATTTCCGTCGCCCTATGGCGATGAAAAGGGCGGCCATGGCCACATCCAATTCAAACCTCACCATTTTACCACTAACAACAATACTCTTCATTTCAATCAACATTCAGCTCAATTTCTATGAATTACTCAGTAAAGATATTTTAATTAGTGATTAGACTGACTGAAAAGTCTTTTGCCCAGTGTCTTAATTCCCTCATAATGTATGAACCTGTTAGCCTTCCCAAGTAATAATTTTACATTTATCTGTTGTTGTCATTGAGACAATAATGTCATTTCATTTGACATTTTCAATTAATAAAGTACTTCATAACATACCAAGAAAGTGAAAGATGGGCTTATTATAAATCTGGTAAATTACAATGACATGTCACAATTATTCTAAATGATATATATACATAATCACTTTGCATATCAAATCATCCCCCAACTGGATTCTCATTTCTCAACCATTCATTAATAGTCTATCCAATTTTTGACAGTGAAATTCTTAAATAATATGCATGCGTGGCCAATGGTTTAGGGTAAAAGCCACTCTTGGCCTGAGAATTTCCTTCCAATTAGGTAAAAAAGATTACATCAAATAAACCTAATATAGCAATCAAAAGATGAACAGAGGTCAGCTATTGCATAGGAAGAAAAATCTCAAATATAACAATGTGAAAAAAGATGAACTCATCAAACAAGGCTACCGAGGCATCATATCAGACATTGTCATTCCACTCCCAGAAATGTCATCAACACATGTTGCAAAGTGATCATCGAACTTGCCAACATTGAACGCCGGCTGTTGAGGCTGCACAAGAGCAACATTCTCTCCATTCAGCATCACGACAACAGACGCCATTGATGGCCTGTCGTGCGCATCTTCCTGGACACAGAGTAGCCCAATATGCAGGCACCTCAGGAACTCTTCTTCCGGGCATGCATCTCCCAACAAAGTGTCCTTCAGCTCGTGGCCCCGGCCTTCCCCCCACAGATTCCATGCCTGCATCAGTTCTCCAAGTATCAAATTACTGTCATTAATGCATTATATATTAGCTGAAATTTTGAGGATTCTTATTTGCTGCTGTGCAACCATAAACATACGTAAGCCAGGAGGGAGGGCGCGAGTTTGGTGAGGTGGAATCCTGCGTTTTGTCTTCCTGTTATGATCTCGAGCAATAAAACTCCAAAGCTGAACACGTCTGACTTGATGGAGTAGACTCCTTCCTTCGCGAACTCTGGAGCCATGTACCCTCTGTCCAATTATAACATAAGGAGAAAATTATTTGTACATATTTGTTGATGATCGAATTTCTGAAAATGTCAAGTTCATGACTAACAACGGAGAATGTGAGGAAATTTACCGTGTTCCTACAACCTTTGTAGTGTTGGCTTCACCATCACTGCTTCCAAAGATTCTTGCAATTCCAAAATCTGAAATTTTTGGGTTCATGTTGGCATCTAGTAACACATTGCTAGGCTTCAGATCGCGGTGAATGATTTTGAGCCTGGAATCCTGGTGGAGGTACAGCATCCCTCGTGAAACGCCATTGATAATGGTTAAGCGGGTGCTCCAATCTAGTTTAGCACGTTTACGTGAATCTGGACAAACAAAGTCATCAGTCAGTTTATCCATAAGGACTGGTGACACCGTAAACGTTCACTTTTAGTAAAGACTACATACCATGAAGGAGTCTATCTAGGCTGCCGTTAAGCAAATATTCATAGATTAACAGCTTCTCATCTCCATTAGCAGCAAACCCCAACAGCCGGACAAGATTTACATGCTGAAGCTTATGTATCAACAGAACTTCATTGATGAATTCATTTGAACCTTGCTCAGATTCGCTTGAGAGTTTCTTCACAGCAATGTCCGGTCCATCGGGCAGTTTTCCCTGAAAAGGCAATAATCAGTTTCAAAACATAAAACAAAAACTGGAAATGTATATATTTATGAAGCATTCTCAACAAGACATTATACTGACCTTAAAAACAGGACCAAATCCGCCTTCTCCAAGTTTGTTCGAATCAGAAAAACTATTAGTGGCCTGTTCTATTATTTTCATCTCAATGAAAGGGTATTCCTCGTGATCCAGTTTCTTTAGTCCATCCACCTCATCTTCGTCCAACATTTGAATCTCTAGATTGTTCGAAATTCTTTCACCTGAAACTACAGAAAAGGAACATCAGCATCTATTCACAGAAGGAGAATATATCATGCTACTCGCAAACATCCTTACTTCTTTTTTGCCTTCTAAGGACAAGAAAATAGACGCAACCACCACCTGCTACAAGTGATAGAATCCCTGATCCAAGTGCAATGAATGCAATCATCCATTTCTTCAAAGATTTGCTGGTGCCTGGTTTTCCTTGTAATTGTATCATCAGTAAGTGCAATATAAAGAGCTACAAAAGTACAAAATTAATTGTAGTATTGAGTAATGAGTATTCAGTTAATATAACTAACTTACTTGGCACAGGATTTTGGATTGCCTGAGAATTGTTAGATTCAGTTTTGCCTTTGTAAAACTCATAGAACTCATACCTCAAAAAGCAGCTGCGGCTGAGAAGCCTGGCTCCTCTAGCAAAATAGTATTTATCAAGAAGCTCTTTTGTGGCGTATTCAAGGCACGCATCGCAATCCTTTGAGGACAGATCTTGAGTGCATTCCACATAGGCATAAACCGGGTTGTTTGGAGTGAAGGGCTTTTCCCCCTCAGCGTGCATATGAAATGAAGGATCAAAAGCTGCCAACTTGGTGAGGTTAAACAGAGTATCGTTCACAAGATTCCTAAGTTTCTCAGGCTCCGAAATATTTTTCTGGTTTTTGGTTGGAATGTTCCCTCTTACATTCAACTGTCCAATGAAATTCTGAGTCGAATAACGAAACAAGCAATATTCCTCCCACACCACAGCCTCAGATTTGTCCATGCAAGATTTCTGAATGTCTTTAAGTACTCCTTGCAGGCAATTCAGGCATTCGTGATCAGCCGAATATTCATAACACCAAAACAGCCCATAAACTCTTTCTGAATCATCAGTTCCCTCAGAGGCGTTGATGAACTTTAAAACACGCCCAGTAACATTAGAATATAAAGAGAGAAGATTAGAAAGACTTGCTTTGTGCCGGCTGTAATTGGGAAAGTTAGCTGTATTGCAGGATGGGAAAGGAAAATTTGGTTCAGGAACAGCATGAATGAGAGAAAACAGAGAGAATAACAGCCAGAACAGATTCATGGTTTGATGTGGCAATGGCTAAGAGCTGTAGGGTGGCAATTTTAGTCCTTTGTCTTGTAACTTGATACTAATAAAAGGAACTCTTGTCCACATCACCCTTTTAGGAATCCGGGGCTTATATCTGCAGACCACATCACCCTTTTAGGAATCCGGGGCTTATATCTGCAGATATATCTAACGAATATTGAGCTGAATTTCCACGAATTACTCTGTAAAGATATTTTAAATAATGAAACATTGTAAGCACAGAATTAACTTACTGTTTGGTACAGAATCTGCAGCAGCCTACGGATGAAAAACAAGTAAATTTAGCATGTTTCTTGTGTGTTCAATGAAGACGGCGTATGAGTAGCAGAATACAGACAAGAATCTCTTCTCCGGGTATAATTCTTCTTTGAAGATAATAAAATTGTAAGGTGTATTTTAAGGAAAATGGACTAATTTGTTATATTGGAAGATTGTGACAAATGAAGATTCATAGACACTCTATATTCTTTCGTGTTTACAATATGTCATCAGTAATTATCATTGAACTTAGCTATATTTTCTTCTTTGATATCAGAATTCATTGAATTATCAGCACCTATAGTGCTACTTGCCCAAGTGTCACTAAAATAATTAGTTTATTAGTCATAGATTTAATGGAATTCTTTGCCCACAGTCTTCACTCAACATCCATGAAACAGTTGCTGTCCCCTTAGCATTTCTAAAATGACATGTTTAAGTCATTGAAATTTAATTTATTAGATTTTCTTGCTCAAAGATCACTGCACAGGGAAGTCTGAGTTGATTGACTTTTGCCATTATTTAAGTTTGGTCAGAAGTTTGGAATAACAAAGAAATTTCTCTCTCCCTTAGTTCATCATAAAAGTGACAGATTGGCTTTTCTACACTACAGATCAGATAATTGCATGAGATGTCTCAAGACTGAATGGAAATTCTTAATAAATTGTTGAATAGTCTATTCAAATATTTTTGTAGTGAAATTCTTGAAAATAAAATTTAAAAAACCACTTGACCAAAGGAAGTTCCTTGCAATGCAACTTCAATGTTCAGATGAGCCGAGACAATATATTACCTGTCTTTTTGCAAGCATCAACATAATTATTTTTGCTATTGATGGAATTTTTTTATTCCAATTCTCCAATGTTGTTCTTGGTTTTAATCCCTTTGTTAGTTCCCAGCTCCGCATCAACAGAGCCAGAGCTCCTTAACGTTTCTTGTTCCGAGAATATTGCTACTTACAATCTCAACAGCCAATTCAACAACAATCTCAGGAGCCTTTTGGAGACTCTTGCAGTAGAAGCTCCTCGAAACCATGGATTTTACAATACTTCAACTGGAAATGGATCAGATCAAGTCCTCGGGCGAGCCCTTTGCAGAGGAGACGTGACTCCTGCAGTCTGCAAACATTGTGTGGAGAGTGCAGGCCGCGGTATCTTGAACGAGTGTCGCAAACAAGCAGCAATCATATGGTATGACACATGCCAAATCGAGTACTCGTATGCACCGCTGCAGGATAATTATGCTGGAAGATATGCTGGCTTGAACTCTGACACGGCATCTGATCATGATGGATTTTGCAGAGCTTTTACCAATATGAGAGTTTCCCTGCTCAGATCCATCAGCAGCTCTGAGCGAATGTACGCCACAGAAAAGCAAAGATACTCCCAAAACGAGACTCTATACGGACTTGTGCAGTGCACCAGAGACATCTCTCAAAGAGACTGCACTAGTTGTTTGGACTATGCATTTCATGACCTTGATGCATGCCAGTCCTATAAAGGCGAGGCCGTTCTCAGCTCAACTTGTACTGTGCGTATTGATCTGCATCTGTTTTACAGTATTGATCTGCATCAGTTTTACAGTGAACCACGTGGAAATGGTAAGAAAACACTTTCTAACTTAAATTCTAAGCTTTACATGACACTTCATGGTTTGCATCTTAATTTGTTCAGGACACAGGTTTATAGTCATATTATCCGTTTCTGTGGTCATCGGTGTTGTAATATTATTGGTGGCAGTGCTTATTGGATTATATTTGTATAGACGAAGAAAGACCAAAGCACATAGAGGTAAACAAACTATGCTATATTGATTGCTGATGATGTTTTTATTAATCTTGCTTCAACTTTTCATTACAGATGAGGAGAATAGTCGAAGCCTTGATGTATTTCATGTGGATGCAGCGTATACGCCTCATGTTGTGTTAGGCGATGGAAGCAGTGTATTACCATCCAAAGATTTGCCATTTATGTTCTCAGTCATTAGAACAGCTACACAGAATTTTTTGGAATCATATAAGCTCGGAAAAGGAGGATTTGGCACCGTGTACAAGGTTGTTGTACTCTCAAATAAATTTCTGTAATGGTTTTTGCATTCTAAATGGCAACAAAAATGATCCAAGTATATGTTTCAGGGCGTGCTGCCCAATGGAAAGACGATAGCTGTCAAAAGGCTATCAGGTAGATCGTGGCAGGGGTCCACGGAGTTCATGAATGAGATCGAAATAATAGCAAAACTTCAGCACAGGAATCTGGTGAGGCTGTTGTGCTGTGGGATGGAAGGGAATGAAAAATTGCTAATTTACGAATACATGCCTAATAAAAGCCTCGACATCTTTCTGTTTGGTTAGTTTTTCATCGTTTTAGTTGTTTGATTATGATGCTGATATGTCCTGTTTAGTTCGTTTTGCTTATAATACACTTCAATTTGATCGACTACAGATGATGAGAAGCGTTTGCAGCTCGACTGGGAGAAACGCATAAACATTATAACAGGAATTGCGCGAGGACTTGTCTACCTTCACGAGGAATCAAGGCTTAAGATCGTGCACAGGGATTTGAAGCCGAGCAACGTGCTGCTGGACCAAGAGATGAATGCTAAGATATCCGACTTTGGAATGGCCAGAATCTTCTGTGACAACCAAAAATTAGCAAACACCAAAAGGGTCGTTGGAACATAGTGAGCTACCTAGTCCTTTCCCTACTTATGTCTTAATTCCAAAATAAAGGCACACATAATCACACTTATGGCCTTAAAAAATTCAACAAAAATATTAAAATCAACGTTCTTGTTGAATTTTTTAAAACTGCTGTTGAAATTTTGATTTCAGCAACAATTTCTACAAATAAACAACAGTTTAGTACTTTCTGTCTAAGGCTATCGTTCTTCCCTGTGCGTATACATGAGACAAATGATCATTTTTTTTCTCAATGATTTGTAGTGGGTACATGGCGCCTGAATACGCAATAGAAGGCTTGTTTTCAGTGAAGTAGGATGTATTCAGCTTCGGAGTATTGTTGATGGAGATCATCAGCGGGAAACGAAACTGTGGGTTTCACGGTCACCAGCCTAATGGACAAAGCCTCCTACCATACGTATGATATCTTCAAAATAATTTTGTTAATGCATCATGTTAAAAGATAGTATTATTACAATTGGGAAATGAGTGCAGGCATGGAGGCTGTGGAACGAAGGGCGGGAGGTGGATTTAGTAGATCCCACGTTGTTGACGGAATCGTGTCCCGCTCCAACGGAGGATGTGAGGAGATGCATACACATCGGGCTGTTGTGCGTGCAGGAAGACCCTTCGGAGAGGCCCAAGATGTCGCAGGTTGTGGTGCTGCTGGAAAGCAGGTTGACGGCGCTGCCGGAACCTAATAAGCCGGCGTTCTCGGCGGGAAGACCAGCGGTTTCTGTCAACATAGACGGCGGTCTGTGTTCGGACGTTGTAGATCAGTCAGTGAATGAGGTCACTGCCTCCAGTATAGCCCCACGGTGACAGACCTTGTGTCCCCTGACTGGCTGACTGGTGAATGAGGTCACTGTCTCCAGTATAGCCCCACGGTGACAGACCTCGTGTCCCCTGACTGGCTGACCGGCACTGAGACAATGACCGACTTTAAAACTATTCACACTTTCATTTAATTATCAGTTGGTACTTATATTTAAAAAAGGATATTATCGTGGTTATATATAGATTAAAATATGTACTTTCTCCATTTTTTAATAAGTGCAACGTTTCTAACGGACACGTTTGTCGATACAGAACTTTAATTATTAATGTCGTTAATTATCAATAAATAAAAAATATATAAAGTTGATATTTTAAAAATATTCATTAAGACAAATCTAATAAGACCCCACATGACTATTTTTTTTTTAAAGTATAAGTTACAAATGATAGTCAAACTAAAATATGTGAATAGTAAATACCATGCAAAAGGTGCATTTATTAAAAAACGGAGTTAATATATTTTTAAAATATTAATTATTAAAATCGTAGAATGTGTAATAATAGAAAATAAATAGTTGCAGTACTTCATTTATTTATTTCAATTTTCAAGTAGCAACAGACTTATAGATTAGAATGTGATATGGGTCGACTTCTTTCTCCAGAATTATGCCAATCTAAGTTTAGTTAAAATTAGTCCAC
>MAYD01486895.1:0-15080 GCA_001909325.1 Ruellia speciosa
AATTATCTATACTCACTTATATATTCTCTCCTCTCTCTTTTTATCTTCAAACCCAATCTACAGACAATTATATCTTTATCTCCTTCATCCTCTCTTCAATTTAAAATTACCATTAAAATTATATAATTACCATAGTTTAACAGTCACATTAATAAATAATTATTAATTTTTTTTTCGTAAAACATAATTACTCATATTTGAACTCATTTTATATTTTAAACATCTACTGTGTTCAATCAATCTCACAAATAAAATTTTTTTAAACCGAAATAACATCCAAATGCAGGCTAAAAAGATTTAGGCTTCCGTTCAAATGTTGTAGCCGGTGATATCGCTGCACCCAATGCTTACATTGACCGCTCCACGGTAGGGTTAAATTATTTTTTTCATTTAAAATATAAGTTTTTAATTAGACATTGATGTACGAATTTATATTTTGAATTGGAAGAGTATTTTTATAATTTTAATAGGGTGTTTACAAACATCTGACTGGAATGTTTTGATTTACCCCTAATCAGTTCACGACAAACGCACACGTAATGTCTGTTTTGGACTGAGTTAGGTTTTAGGTGCATATATTTTGGTTTTTGGAATTTGCTATAAATTTAAATTAAAACAATCATTTTAAATAGTGGTATTTTCATTTTGTGTTCAAATAAAATATTTCAAAACATAAATATGTTGATACACATTCATATATATATATATATATATAAAATAAATAAATAAATTAGGGGGGCTTCATGAATGATGGGGAACATGAGGACCATAGTCCCTACATGCAGTGGTAGACCTCATCCTACAGTGGAAATGTGAATTGTGCATCTATATTCTAATGTAGGGTCTCATCTACCATTAAGAAGGTATATCAAATACCAAACACATCAAATATTTAAACACAAAAAAACTAATACAGAATTATTGAACAGAAACTAAGAAACATCAAACTCAGACAAAGCACAACAAAAGCCATAAAAGCTCCCCAGAAAAATTAACATATAGAGTTAACATAAATCTTCACAAAGTTCTCATTTCCAAATTCCAATAGTGATTAGTTTGCAATAAAATTCAGGTACCATCAATTGTAAGACCAATTCAAGTTACCTCATTATTCAGAAAAAGACAACCGGACAGACCTCTCTCAATTATCAATCTTCTTAGCAATTTTGAACCACTCAGTATGGAAGGATCCCGGTACGTCGACTCGCTCGTATGTATGAGCACCAAAATAATCTCTTTGAGCTTGGACCAAATTAGCCGGCAGCCTCTCCCTTCTGTAAGAGTCGAAATAAGCAAGACTAGCAGACATACCCGGGGTGCTGATGCCCGAGTTGATGGCAAGGCATACGACTCTTCTCCAAGCAGACTGCCTGTCGATGATTTCTTTAGCGAATTCTGGGTCTACTAATAGGTTGGCGAGATCCGGGTTTCTGTCATATGCCTTCTTTATGCGGTCCAAGAAGATTGCACGGATAATGCACCCTCCCTTCCATATACGGGCAAGTTCCCCCAGCTTCAAGTCCCAACCCTTCTCGATGCTCTTTGCGCGGATCAGATTCATGCCTTGGGCATAACTGCATATCTTGGATGCATATAGGGCTTGTCTTACATCATCAATCAGTTTTTGTTTATCAACTGCCTGATCGGTTAGGATGTCGCCAAAGCCACTGGATTTGAAGACTTTGGCAGCTTCAGTTCTTTCTTCTTTTAAACCGCTGAGAAACCTTGAATCTAGAGAGGATTCAATGGTTGGGGCTGCAACAGACAATTCTGCGGCTTGTTGAACAGTCCATTTACCGGTGCCCTTCATCCCGGTTTTGTCCAAAACCTTATCGACCAGGAATCCGTCCCCCTTATCATCCTTGACACCGAAAATATCAGCGGTGATTTCAATCAAGAAACTTTGGAGCTCCCCGTTATTCCATTGTGAAAAGACATTTTTCAGCTCCTCGTTTGACAGTTTCCCAATGGATTTGAGCACATCATAAGCCTCAGCAATAAGTTGCATATCACCATACTCGATTCCATTATGAACCATCTTGACAAAGTTCCCGGATCCTCCATTTCCAATGTAGGTCACACAAGGGCCACTATCTGGGACTTGGGCTGCTACTTTGAGGACAATGTCTTCTATGTATTTGTAGGCTTCAAAAGAGCCTCCAGGCATTAGGGAAGGCCCGTGTCGGGCACCCTCTTCACCACCGGAGACTCCCATGCCAACGTACAACAGCCCCAATTCAGCCACAGCTTTCACCCTTCTCTCAGTGTTTTCATACCACTCATTTCCGCCATCAACGATACAATCACCTTTCTCCATATAAGCGGAGAGTGTTTTGATTGTCTGATCCACAGGAGCTCCAGCCTTTACAAGCATGATGATTACGCGAGGCTTTTGGATTGAATTGACAAATGATTCAGGATCATGGAAACCAAAGACGGGAAGATTTCCTTCTGCTTTCGCTCTTTCAATAGTCTCATCAACTTTGGATGTGGTCCTGTTGTAAACAGAAATAGGAAAGCCTTTCTCAGCAATGTTGAGGGCAAGATTCTGTCCCATGACAGCCAGGCCAGCCAGGCCAATCCTGGTCAGTTTTGGAGACTGCTCAGCCATGGTTTCCCCTGCCAAAAGATCATCTGATGAGTTTTCAATACTAACAATAGCATATAAAGATAAAGAACAAAACAATACTGCCAAGAACAAGAGTCTTCAGATTTTAAGTATCTGCAAGAATGATGAACTCCTTAGTAGCAATCAGAGCTGCAATATGCTGGTGAGATTTGAATGCATAATATGCAAATGTAAGACAAAAACAGACCAGATGCTCGTGACATCTGTGCTACATATATCTGAAAACATCAATTGACATAGATCGCATCCAATATTATAAAAAAATTATTATAAAAGAAAATGATACTGATATATACACACTACACACACATACAAATATACATGTATATATATATATTGTTAATCTATTTCCTGTTGTATTAAATTAAATACTAACTAAACAATTTAATATGAACAAATTATACTAAAAAATATATAGACATTGAGCTGTAAACATTGTGGCACTGACATTGTTTGAAAATCAATGTCGTTCAAGGGAAGGGAAAATTTTCACTTTTAAATTTGGGGTGAGTCCTTTAACTTTCCAACGACATTCCTTAAACGACATTTCTTAAAGAACATAGGAGTATTAGTTCAGAAACATTTTGGCCAATCCTACACCCGGAAGTGTTTCTATCACAGAGAAGGATTGTGCAACATGTCCGGCAGTATAATCATCGATGTTATCAAAGACTCTAGATTTAACAGACATATGGCACGATCTTTCCTAGCAAGAGCTCTTGAGCATAGATCTATCCATGAAAAATGGTTAAAATCTAACTCAACATTTAGAAATGAAAGACAACTGGAAAATCATGAAGGATGACACATTTGAATAGGAAATATGCAGTGGATTCAAACATTCTAAAGAAAACGAATCTACAGAAAATCAGAGAGATCACTCCATTTCAAAAATCTTAAATCTGATCCTACACCAATCGAAACAATCAAAACAAAACAAATTTCAAATTCCTCAAAAAAAGAAAAAACAAACTAGGTGAAAGAGCATAAAATCCAACTAGCACTAACCTCGAATTTTTCTGAAGATTTGGAATTCAAGGTTGCAAGAATGAATTCCCAATCCCAGCACAGCAAGGACCTTAAAAATAGGCACCGATAACCGCGTACTTAGCAACCAATCGACGACAAATAGGAAAGTAAACGATTCAAAAAGCGAAAACAAAAAACTTCAACGCCTCGGTACAATTCTTAGTTCTCACCTACGCGTCAAAATTGGCGGAATGGATCTTCGCAATGGTGCTGGAATCGATCTTCCGGATGGATTTTGGGTTGTTGGCTGCGGACTGCGGTTGGTGGTAGGCGCATTTGATTTCCACATTTGATATTTTTTGTTTATATTTAAAGAATCAACCAACCTATCATAGTTCGACACGTGTATAGAAAAGGCAGTTGGTTATTAGGTGGGGATTCATGTGCGCTTACGTTCGGTGTTCCTGCACCGGATGGATTCATGCCGTTCGTGCGTGTGGACCGCCCTATTAATGGCGTGGATCTTGCTACTGATGAGGTCCATATGCTGGAATAATGGGAAAAAACTCAAAAAGTACCCAAAACTTTGGGTAAAATCAAATTGCCCCTCATACTTTTAATGCGTTCAAAATGTCCCCTAAAATTTTTTATACGTCTCAATTTACTCTTCTTCTTTTTTAAAAAAAAAAAACTATTTTCCCTTAAATTTAATGGAATATTCCCTTAATATTTCGTTATATTCTTATTTATGATGTCTTATAAATAAATTTACTTAAATTATAAAATATAATCAAAATTTTGTTCAATTATTTTTTAATTACTCCTTCCATTTCACAAAAAATGCTCTATTAGGTTTGATGCGGTCTTTAAGAATGAGAGAGAAATAAAATATTTTATTAGTGGAATATGAGAAAAATATAATATTTTTTAACGATAAGAGGAAAAAATAATCAAAAATAGAAAATGAAGCAAAAATTCAAAACAATTAAAAAAGGAAAGTAGAACAAATTTGGTAGAATGAGTGGAGTAGATAGCCGAGTCCCAATGTGGAACATCATTGATACTTAGACAATCAATAATAATTAATTCTGCACTTTATTAATTTATTATGTGACTTTATTTATTTTAAGTTATTAGTAAGCTATGATCAGAGAGGACTGAGTTTCCTGAAATTTAGCGTACATGGATAGGGAAGATAATGTAACCTTAACATTTCGGTTTACTAGGAGGTTAATATGTAGATTTTCTTGATAAATTGGGGTGTGACGCTAGCATTTCTAATTAATTATAAAAATCGGAGTGTTACAATACATATGGGTGGAGATTCGAATTCAATCATAATATTAAGATCGGAAGGGTGAATACTACTCTTGTTTAGTTTTATAAAAAACAAAAAATATAATTCTACATATTAAAATATCATTAAATTTAATTGTTACAAATTATTTATTTTCCAATTTTACACCTATACTAAACCTTAATATGTATTATAATAATTTCATTCATCATTATTATGAAGGGTAAAAGGGTAATTCTATACTTAATATTCCATGCTTTACAATAATTATATATTGTTTGTTATATCCTGAAATTTAATTTTTAGCATCTTTGTTTCCTATAAAAGTAAAGCATATGTTTCTATTTAATTTTAATAGCATAAGAATTTTTAATTAATAAAACAAATTATATCATAATAATTAATTGTCTTTTATTTTTAGTTAAAGGAGGAGCTACAATCAATTGCATATAAGCCAAGTAACACAAGTTACCTAACACTCTAACAAGTTAGCTATGGAATAAAATTGTAACACTTACCAATTAGATTATTTAAAAAAAAAAAAATTAATAATATTAAGACTCATCAATGTCATTTCCAAATATATTGGGCAAACATGATGCTTTCTCCACGTTTTTATTTTCCATGTTATTCCCAAAATTAAAACAGCAACACACTTCTAAACAAACACAAAATTTTCAGATAGCTAAGATGTTTGTTTGGGTGTAAATCACTACAAGAAAATGACGAAAGGGCGACCAAATTCAATTTTAGTCGCCCTTTTTTAAAAAAAATTAAAAAATTTGGCGACGAAAATAAAGTTTCATCGCCAAATGTGGCGACGACTTTGGTGACGATATGTCAATCTCATCGCCAAATTTTATTTTTTTTTAAATAAATATGAAATAAATATATTAATTAATATATATTTATTAAAATAAATATTTTTAAAAAATTTAAAATAATATTTTTAAAAAAATATATGGGGACAAATGTATTGTGTTGGAGCTGAAACTTTGAAAAGTCATAATTTTGTGTAGAAAACTCTATTTTGGGCGATTTTTTTTTATTTCGGATGCCTCAAGAAGATCTACGAGCACGTAGACCTTCTTAACGCACCCGAAATTAAAAAAATTTGCCCAAAACGGAGTTTTCTACACCAAGTTATGGTTTTTCAAAGTTTCCACTCAAACACAATACATTTATTTATAATTAAAACTTATTTAAATATTAAATATATAATTTAGGATTTATTTTATAATTAATAACTTATTTAATTAATTAAATACATAAATTACATAAATATCTATATATATATATATTATTGTTGTAATATATAACACAAATTGCAGGTTGGTCGAATGGTTATAGGGACGGACTCGGGAGGTGACAATAGCAAGAGGTCTCGAGTTTGATTCTTGGGAGCAAGGGTGGGGGGAGAGAAGTCGGTCGTGGATTTGGCCGTCCCTAAACTAGTGATCTGCAACCAAGACATGCAAAGCAGCGAGCATGGTTTTGCTAACCCTCCGGCAATGGACTCGAGTCATTTTGGTAGAAAATGTCTGAAAGCCCAAAGCAACTGAAACAGGTCCGTGCCGGGCTCCAAATAAAAGGCCCAAAAACAAGGAAATTGGGTGAAAACGGGCCCTTTTCTTACGCTTGTCAATAGCAGCATTTAATCTTTACCAACTTCCAGATTTGCAGAAGACCCTTTTGCAGTATTAGTAGCATCATCATTTCCGGTTGGTACAACCAAGGAGTTGTCCTGACCAAACATAAGAGAGATTGTGGATATACAAAATGTAATTAAGGAGGAAATGAAATGAATATGCTAAAAAGATATACATATTTAATCAGGTCTAAACATATAATGGAGAATTACCATGTAATAGAAAAGGGAAGGGAAAAACCAAGGAAAATATGAAACTTCTTCATTATCTTCATTAAAGTTCATAACTCAAATTTTCTCGGGAAATGAAATCCCACTCACTCGCGAAGCATGAATGTAATGTGGAAGAAATCTCACCCTATAATTTAATGAGTCCTAATTTTTTTATACATGTAATGATTAGATTTCTTTTGAAACACATTTCATTTCCCAATTTTCTCGTATACTTCTATTTACTTTCTATTAATTTATTTTCCCATTTTAATTTCTCCCCTTCTTAATATATTAAAACCCTAGAATCAATGGGGTAATAGCCTGGTGGTAGGTTTGAATGACTAGGTACCTTATGGTCCCAGGTTCGAATCCCCCCAGTTGGTATCCGGCTCTTATCCCTCCCCTTTATTCCTCCCTTTGTAATTTATGTGGCATGGGCTCCCACCACCTATTTTAGCAATGCTAACAAAAAAAAAATATTAAAACCCTAGAACCAAATAATACATGGCAATGCGAAGCCAAAATAGCACTAAAAAGTCGTCTCACAAAATATGAATATGATCCAGCAGAATCTGGCACAGATGATATATGACCAGAATATTTTCAAGGTTCCAAGGTTCTTGTCTGAGTTCTGGGGGAGTTGGAGAGTGGCAAGGTAATTCGATATAAATTTACGAGGATGCTCAACATGACAGATAAAGCCCATCTCTGTCAAAAGATGCCTTTCTGTTCTGATCAAATCAGCCTTTAGAATTCAGATGCACATATCCCTGTTAAAGCAACACCAATGATTAAGCTAGTTTAAGTTGAGTATGATAGATATAATCCAAAATGATTCTTCAACTGAGAGATGAACTGATTAGAGTAATCTGCAAAATTTGATGGCATGCTTGCCACTTGCCAGTAATTGGAAGATGTATGCAAATGTTGTATGGGCAAGTTTTCCGTCCTACATTCCATCCTGTGGAGAACAATTATAGCCGGCCTCGCCTTCCTAGGACTTTCTTCAAGTTTCGAAGCAAGCCAAACGCAACTGGCACCAACTCTCTGCAAGCAAATCAAAAACTTGTTTAATGTTCCGGTGACTAAAAGCTAAATAAACTGCAGATGCAACTAGAGAAGAGAACACCAGGGGAACAAAAGGTGTTCACCTTCACATTAAATCGAGCAAATGGTTTCTTGTAGTAGAAACGATGAAATAGGACCTGCACGTGGCCATAATCAAGTTTGTCACGGCGCCCAGTGAGGCATGTCGCTTGGGGACTGCCGCTATGGCAACATAGCATTTGTTGCCATAACGACAAGTAATTTTATATGATTTTATATGATTTTATAAATTATTTTACATGTTTTTGTCAATTTTATAAATTATTTTTTATAGTTTTATTTATTTTATAAATTTGTTTATATGTTTTTTTATTTATTTTTATAAATATTTTGATTTTATAAGTATTAAATTATTTTAAATGTCAGTTCCCAAGCCCAATTTTAAATCGAACCCAAACCCTCTCTGTGTCTCTTTTTTTTAACAAAAACCAAACTCATTAATAAACCATAGAATTCTATGTTAGCGTGAGTGATGGAGAGGCAGCCAACTGCCTCTTGTTCTCCCTGCCACCCCGCCAGCGGTGACCACCATCGGCATTCTCCCTGCTGCCACCCCACCACCCCGCCGGCAGCAAACACCACACTATACATTTTCATCATATCAGCATGGTAATTGCACTTCAGCACAGGAAACACTTAATGGTCACTTATCTTTTTATGGCATTTTCCCCTTGCCCCTTCCCTTGAAAGAAGGAAAGCATATATATGAAAAATAAAAAATAAATAAAAAAAACGAAGGAAAATTATGAATTCACATATTTGTGGGTACTTCGAGGCGTCGAGTGAGAGCTACTAATATTTATGCATTCAATTTCAAATGCCACATTTAAATATTTTCCAGAAGTCCAAATGAGGCCAATGGTATGGGAAGATTGTTATCAAAACGGGGGAAAATAAATGGCCTTTCTTCCATCCTTTTTATTCATTTTTCATTTGCATCAATCACTCTGCATGTAGCTTCAAGGAAAAAGATTACTCTCTTCAGCTACAATAGTGGCATCTCCAAGGCCTGCAAAACATCTTTGAACTCGAACTCTCGTGCATCCTTGTTGAATCGCTCAACCAGTTTATACCTGACATCATTCAGGTAAAAAGATTGCGCAGTTTCGAGAAGCCATTTTGCCTCTGAGTCACTGAGCTTGCTAGCAAACACAACATCGCCACGGATGAGCACCAAGTCCTTGCTGTCTGCAAATTCTTTGTAGTATGAAGCAGTCAGGTATGGAGCAGCTTGTGTTCCTCTTGCCTTGTAATCTTCAAGTCCCGTGATAAGCATATGTGGCATCTGAACTGCACGACAAGCAGATTTTACAGGAGACGGTAAAAGCCAGTATAAAACATTGTGCAATACATATCGACTGAGCAATGAACAATGGCCACACATCACAAAAAATCGAGGTCACTAGAAATCGATTCCAGGATTTGTCCTTATATTATATTATGTTCAGTCATTCCTGTTTCTGAAATGCATCCTGTACACTTTAATGTCATGGCATAAAACGGATAAAAAGTAAATTTTTATCACCTTGTAGAAACATTGTTGTATAACCGCTTCCTTTCCACAATGGGATTACAAAATAACGGCTGCAAACAAGGAGTAAAATGTCAGATGACGATGAAAATTATGATGAAAATCGAAATCAAATAAGTACGTTGCTACCAGTCTGAAGCTCTTTGCGCCAAGAGGTGGTACAATTTTGCTTTCATTGATAGACCAATATGACCCCTTCCCAAGTGAAACTGAGAAAACTCAATTGACTCAATCACATTGACAAGCAAATGCACATTCAACTATACATAAAAGTAAAGACAGAAAAGTGTGCAGGGACTTCATTTATCATACAAAAGTACAATGCAGAAAATTTGGAAATTTTGTCATCAACAAACACAATGTAATTCTTGAAATCCAAGCTACTTTTAGAATCCACATTTCGTTGCACTACAAACTATACAACACATCGAAAATACAGAGGATCAATCCTTTCGCTAGATAACAAATGAAGCTGCTAGGCACAAAATGCAGGCAACTATGTTATAGCCTATAGGGATGGAATTAATCAAATCTTGAACTAGACTATTAGAAGCTGCTCAAGAGACCATCCATAAAATTTAGCCAAGGAAGCAACGCAGTGCTGGCAACATCAACATCAGGTCTCTAAGGTTCATTCTTCAGTTGGTGGCAGTGGTTTGTTTATAAATGATGTACCCAATATGGTTTAAGGAAACTTACATCATCCCAAATATCAGCGAGTTCTTCAGCAGATTTGTTCTGGGCTCTTTCAAAATCGATAATTGATTCCAAAGGCTTTGGCTGCAGAGGCTTGAATCCAGATGCAAAGCTCAAAGTCCTGCAGAACCCAGGTGATCCCAATTTCAAGAAATTGCTAGGAACTGCAATTATTTGTTTATCTCTTCTTTGCAAAGCTGTAATGGTACAAAAGGGATGCTTTGTGACCATGGAAGGACATGATGGGTTGCGCCCAAGAGCCTCCACGGAAGACAATGCCTTCTTCAAAACCTTTGAAACCACACGATGCATAATACACTTCTTTCTTTTCTGCAATATACAAAACCATTACATTCAAGAAATTGAGAAGGTTTCCAAAGCATTATCAAAGCAAACATACACATTTGATCCCGCACAACTCTCAAGCATCATCCAAAAAAAAAAAAAAAATAAAGAAAGAAAGCCTCGATTGAACCAGTAATATTTGATCAACCAAAACGAAAATAAACTCGTTTCTAAAATAGTTCAGTCAACTGCCCAAACACATCAAATTCATTTATCACTGGATCCAAATAAAACCCCTAATCGACCCCATTTAACCTAACAAATACTACGGAATTAGAACTGAACTGAAATCTTCGAGGAAACTATACGGAATTAGATAACCTACTTCCATTAAACTATACGCAATTAGATATCCATAATCCAAAATTGCAACAGCAACACTGAAAATTGATAAACAATATTGCTAGGGCACCGGGGACTAAGCACAGTGAATCGCAACTTCTCAAGGGAAAGAACTGCCAAAATCTTGCATGTATTGATTGTACATTGGATCAAGCAAGCACAAATGGAAATAACAGATTTTTTACTTGGAGAGGGATGCATGTTGGGCACTAGTTAATTATAGCAATTTTTGCAGTGGAATTAGGTAGTCTACCAAACAAAATTGGCATCTAAAGTGCCCATTCCCAATCAATGTAAGGTATAGGAAGATATGTTGCTGACCATATGAGCAACACAATTACAAATTTACAATTCTATTCAGATTTAAATCTTGCTAAATTAACAAAAGTTAAAAATTTGTAGGTGCAATAAAATTAACAAAAATGAAGAACTCATTTTCTAATTAATAAATTCAAACCACAACTAATCAGAACTCCACTGCCCACATAGTAAAACATATTTTTGGGTTTAGAAATCTGCCAGTCTACCAAGTACCAATATCAATAGCAGAAACTCACGTGGTTTCATGGGCAAAACCGTTCACAGGAATGAAAAAGAGAACTAGAGAAGCAAGCACCAATTAAAATGGCAGAAGCAAAAATCAAAAACATGTGGTAGCCTACTTGCAGAAATCCAATTTCTCAAACATTCAGAAACCCTGACAACTAATAATTATTTTCAAAAGCTAGTACATTTAGTAATAATTTCCATACCTCTAGAGACGTTGGGCTCTGCAATTGCGCCTGGAAATGCCAATCAGATCTCGCCTCAGACTCTCAATCTCTCCAGAAGTGATGTTTGCCTCTTATAATTAGGGAAAAACGATCCAATCGAATGAATCGCCGGAAAGACGAGACCGTCGTTCAGCCTGGGACTCGAGATGGATGGAAGATGAACACTTTGAGCTGGAATTGGGCCTAAATAAATATATTAGGCTTTGAGTTTGGAATTAGTATAGGCCCACTTAATGGTATATATTTGGGCCAAAAAATCTTAATAGACAATTTGGGTTGACTCTTTATGCTTTTTACTTTATAGAATTGGGTACACAAAAAACAATGCCAGCCCTATACGAGATGAGTTGCTGTGGGGTTTGATCCAAAAAGGATGCAGATCGATTGGCCTCGACTTAGTTTAATTTACGACCTGTCCCACAACACTCCTAGTCTATTAATTTTGATGAATTAAGATTAAAGTCAACACGGTGTAGTCCTAGGACCGTACATTGTTCTAACAAGACTTAATTCAAGTTTCATTCTTACCCAAGCAAAGAGAATGGGCTAAACAGTTTGTCTGGCATTCATGGAATGAATCTAAGCTATTATGCATTTTTCCTTATCTTTGCCTTCCTTTTTTTGTTCTTGATCTCATTCAAGCAAAGGATGGGGATTGGTCAATGAACTGAATGAGTATGAGTTAGCTAGCGGGCGATCTACTTTCTCAACCAAAGTCTTCCTTAAAAACTAATTTCGTATTCAAGGTTGTCTATCTGAGACTATCTATCTAGTAGATCGAACAAAATTTAAGACTGAAATAGCGGTTAGGATGGGACACACATCTTTCTTATTTTGACCTATTGTACTATAGATAAGCAATCTGATTTCAGTATCACATTAGACAGCTATGGGACATGATACCTTGGAGAGCTTTCAACACAGCCGTTTCAATGTTGGACCAAGATTTCCTTGACTTGGGTATTTTCCCAAGGTCATCCATTGCCAGCACCATCTCTAAGTATAACAACCTTTTGGAAGCTAGACGGAAGCATTGCTGCATCTACATTGCATTTTAGGAACTCGGCTGGAGGGGAGGGATTAATGTTTGATAAATTGATTTATAACCTAATTTTAATGAATTAAGTATTTATTTATTAAGTTAGTTTAATAATAGTAAATTTACTAACTTGATTAAGTGAATCTGAATGTTATATATATAATGATGTCTAAAATTAGATAATTTGAGTTCTCAGTCATTGAATGAAAAGTTACATAAGGATATACTTTTAATAAATTTAAATAATATTAAACATTATTTTTATTTATTTTAAATTCATTACTCAATGGTCCAAATTCCATCATTTAATAATTTAAACTCTAAGCTCAGACCCCATTCAATTTATTAAATATGTGCTTAATTTTATTATTATTATTATTATTGTGAAAATGAAGGGATGCTGTAATTTTCAATTGAGCATTTTTATGATTACATTTGAATTCTGAGGGAATGACATCTTTTAAGCTACTTCAGTTTTTCTCATTTCTTCCATCTTTAGTGTGATTATGATATGCAACAATTAAACCTTACCTTTTTCTTTTTCCGTAGTTCTTTTTTAAATCCGATATTATTATTATTATTATTTCTTTTGGGGCCTTTTGACCATTATTATATCTACTATATATTACAGTAATCATCTTTTTGCTTCGTGATGAAATTTAAACTTTCAAATTTATCCCTCTATTTATTTAGATATATAAAAAAATATTATATAAAAGAGAATTCAAACCCAAGACCTTTGACATTTAGCACATTTCTTTAACTACTAGATTACCTTTACATGTGTCACTACAAAAATAAAAACCATTGCCTAAGCCTTGAGGCGAGGAATTAGTGTCGTCGCCTGGTATAAAATAAGTTGAACAAGATGCTCCTGGTGTACTCAAACCCGTGCCACTACTCCCCACGTGTCCCACAGGATTTTCAAACCTCATTCCCAATACTTGGTCAACTTGTAATTAAATATATATACATATAAATATAATTCATATAATCAATTAATTTTAAAATTATGTATTTAATAGTTATTAAGTTTTAAATTATTTATTTATTTAATTTTTAAATATATATTATATATAATTAATTATTTTTTAATTGTATATTTAACTAATTATATATTTAATATTAAATTTAATTAATTTATCTATTTAATTTAAATAAATTATTATCTTATTTTTAATTTAAAAAATTAAAACTGGAGACGAACACCCATTTAATTTATTTTTTTGAAAAAATAAAAATTGAAGGCGACGAAATCATATTAAGCCTGATATCGTCGTCTCCACTTGAAATTCTTGTTGTGTGTCATAAAATATAACTTAATAGTATACTAAATTAGATACATATTTTTAATATGTGGTACACACATTGAAGTGTGCATCGTTTACTTGTAGTTATTAAGCCCATGCTATCTTGAAGGTCTTTTTCATTTTAAAAATGTAAGTGTGGATCTATATTTTTTTTGTCAGAGATTGGGAGGTTAGAGGATGAGAATCAAATTAAGAATCGGCAAACTTGGATATTTGTAAAAATCGTGTTTGGAACACTTTCCTAAAGTTACATTTCACCCCTAATTTTGTCAGGTATCACGAAATTAACTTTGGGATAATCTAAATAAGAACACTCTTCGTATAGGTAACTACCGAGAGTTGAAACTCGGAGATAGTTGCCGTGAATTTGTTGTTGGGTGTCCTTCTTGCAAGACCCATGATCTATATTTATAGCCATGAAATGGCTGTTGACGAAGGAAAACAATCATACGTGAAAGATGACATCCTTTAGGTGAAGAAGTGCAACTTTTCTAAAAATCAGGCCACAGAGGGGGGCCCGTAGCGCCAAAAACTCAAAAATGACGTCACTTCAAAGAGTGGCACCACCCCCAGCAAATTTCAGCCAAATTCCGGAAAATTTATTTTTTAGGCACTATTGGCGCTCGGGGGCACCATTTTTTGATTTCAGGCGCCACCTGCTCTTGTTTTCCCTCGTGATGGAAATTCTTTTACACCGTTTAGCTTCGAGCCACTGCCCTGAATCCTGCAAAAGACGGGTGTGGAATCATTTTCGACTTAATTTAGCATGCACTTTGCATATCCTAACTCGTTTATAGTTTGAAAACAGATTTCCGTAGTATTTGACCAAATTACAATTACCAAATCACAATGCGTGATCACACTGAAATCATCAACATTTTGCCCCCACAATTGGAAAAAAAAGTAAAATTATACTGCTTAATTTGAATGTTTCTCAAATTCATGTTACTTTGTTACTTTTAGTCTTTAGTTGAGTGAACTTTTTTGTTCATATGTAATTATAACAAATTTCCTACTGAGGCACGCTAATTTAATTTGGAACTTCAGTTTAAAAATAAAGAAATAAATAGTTAAGCCATTTAACATTATTTTATTGTGAGCCTAAAGCACAATAAATTGATTCAAGAACACACAATGGTCTCAGGACTTTTAATATGGAATCTGATTTTCATAAATACATC
>MAYD01486921.1:0-11706 GCA_001909325.1 Ruellia speciosa
AAGAATGCAATTAATTCCCATTAATCGTCGTACAATAATTCTTATTATTTGCCAAGCCAAATCGACCCAAAGATAATAAGAGTCTTTGGTCATTATTCAGTAGGCTTAGTATCTTCCATACAAGTTCAAATTACATGCTAAGTGTTTTATGCACATGAATGTCAAGCAAGTACAAATAACCACAATGATATGTTTATGGCAATAAACATATAAATAAATAAACATAGCATAAAACAAATAAATAAAAATAATTAGTGACATGCGAATTATTTAAATTTACCTGACCGAATAACACTCGGTACTTTAATAATTAAATGGGACTTATGGTTGCCCGATTTAATGCATCCATATCTTTATCAACTGTCTTGAGAATTTCTTGAAGTAACAATCCACACAAGATCCTACGCCGCAACACTTAGTGACCGGGAGAGCCTAATAATTATTCGGACAAAATAATCTATAACACTTGAACATAAAAATGCTCATAGATAATTAGTGAATTAATTTAATTGGGTTACTGATTAATTATCCAATTAATCCCATTAACCATGTAACGCCCCGATCTCCGTGACCGGAGATGTTACGGCCACACCTAACTTACCTTGGGTTCTACGGCCTAACCCTCAGTAAGCTCGATGCTAAGGCTAACCATGTTCCCTAATCCTATCACATCAGAGTACGCTGGATTTCAGAAAGTTAGTCCCCTCTGATCATAGCTCAATATATTGAATCATAATCCTTGAAACAGTCAGTCACCCATGTCACGTATAACAATAGAAAGATTCTATTACCAACAAAGTAATGCAATACCAGTTCACAAAAGGGTGTCGGACGTCCGGGACTCGACTACTTAATACAAGCCGATAAACAAAATGACATGAGGTATAAGAGTTAAGACATACATCAGTAACTGAAATGCAACACATATAACAGTTAAACAAATATGTCCTCTCGTCCTCACCAAAACCCAAAGGCGTAAGTCTTACCCGCGTGATCTTTGTGGCCTGGAGGTATATCCTCAGGACACTTGGCACTTGTATGCATAAAGCACAGTTAGTCGAAAGACTAAGTACGGAACATACATGCGGTAGAATAAATGCATAAACTGTATGCAACATGATCCACATCGAGTGCATCTCCAGTAAGCAACCCTACGGGTTTTAAAACCTTTTCATGCATCGACATCATGCAACAATAACCAAGACTCTAAGCTCCTGCAAACAGTTAACACATAAGCAAGTAGAGTATACAACGACCTGAGAGTAACTTGAACAACGAGGGGCTCCACCAACAGGCCCGTTGTCAAGTCCTAGGTATGCTGGAGCAAGGTTGACTGGAATCACCCAATGCCGAACCGTACATCAAGCATCTACGTGTGAATAGAGATATGATGGGGTTATCCAATGCACAACTGAACAGAACACTGAATACCCTAATTTACTATCACGGCTATTCGGGTAAAGGTTAGGAGATTCATTATAGCTACCAAATGACGCGAATCACCCCATACGTCACAGCTAGAACTCCATCATCTGATCTTAAATTACCAGTAAACCTCCAGGGGTGCAAATCCCAATAGTAGACTAGGCTCTATTAACGTAGAAGGCAAGCCTCCCACGGGTGGACTTTCGATCCCTATGGCGATCAACCCTAAGGGTAGTAGTTGGTCGTCACTCTATCTTTCTCTTTACGTGATTATCCGTATTAATGAAGTATTCAGCGACATTAATTTAATCACGTGGTGTCCACTTTTTAGTTTGCCTTTATGCTGGCCCGAAACAAGGAATAGTCGTCGCTTGCTCCGTTTCCAACAGGCTTTTCCAAGTTACATGCGATTTCATATTACATGCAAGATTCATTAGACCTCAAATGACTTAATAAGCACGTAATTTACATATAAGCACATAACAGGTAGTTCATGCAAAGGCACAGTACGAACATGCATTCTGATGAAGAAAGAAATAAATACGTCATGCATTTAAATTCCTAGACTTAGTGATCCTAAGTCCTATGCCAAAAACAGGTCTTATGGCGGCCCAGTGTAGTCCGTACCGTTATCTATTATCTTCTGTAACCTTGACTGGAAAATCCGAATCCCAAGACTGTTACTGACAGTGATCACGTTTCTGCGTATCTGAAACCCGAAAAAAATCTAACATTAATTCCCCTGAATCAATTATCCAACTCAAAATATTTTAATATAATTGTTTGCCTAACAATTAAATTAAAATAATCATCCTTTTATTTAATTGTTTCATAACAATTAAATTTAATAATAATCCCTTAGATTATTATTATTCTTTTTTGTTGGATTTTATTTGTTTGGACTGCTCAGAGGTTTCAAGTGTAGTATCTGCAAATGAGAACACTTGTCCACAGCTCTCATCATTGCAGGAAACAAATAATTAATTTGTTTAAAATTAATTAAGTGCCTCAAATATATTTAATCCCCAATTTAGGAATTAAATTAAGTCATTAGTCCAAACATCAAACCAAAGCCCAAACTGCCGACCCATCACTGAATTAATTAATTAAATCTGTCACGGCCCTACAGCAGGCCCAATTCTGAATTTGTCAATTAATTCATTTATAAGAGCCCAAGCCCGTTGCCTGCCTGTCCGTCTGCACTGAATAAATTAATTTATTTCCACAGCCCAAAAACACCAGGCCCAGCCAACAATAATTCCCAACAGCCCACTACCGTGCACCAATTAATTCAACAGATCAATCTACCAGGATGCAAGAACACACATGAATTCAGAAAGAACAATATGAACACTATCAAACTGAACTATGACCAAACTGAATCAATAATCAACCCTTCGGGAGCCTCAGATTGGTCTCGAATCGATCTCATCATCGGCTTAGTCCCATAGTCCAATAAACGCTTCCGAATCCTACCATCGAATTCTAAGGAATAGAAAAGGGGGAAACAAGTTATCGGATCTTAAGCAACACAATCAATCGACTGACTGAACACATCCAAACTGAACAACAGCAAACAACACAACATAGCATACTGCATACTTGTAACCAAATCCCCCAATGCCTCCAACCTTTATTCAAAGGGGAAACAAATGGAAATGGTTTTGGAATAAGTTTCTCAACCAAGCCCTTGATTTATATCTTCATCGGGCAATCCATAGATCTAAACACAACACTGATAGGTTCAACTGACTGGAATAACAACAATACACAACACACATCCCATACTGAAACTGAAACCAACAGGCAACCAGAGACAACAATACACTGAGTGTGTCACAAGGCAAGAATCACTACCAACATCAACTTGATTGTGCCTCCAACCAAAACTTTGGGATGACACAATCAAGTTGAAGATTCCCAACCAATGGATCTATGTACACATCGACCGAACCAAACCAGTCGATAGAACCAATTCAAGACCTTGTTTTCACTTATCCACAAACCTCAGATTCAATATGAATCATCATAAGTACCAAACAAGGCATCAACTGAAACTGTAAGAAAAACACAACCGGATACAACACACTGAGCCAACGAAAACAGAACCAACATGTTACAACACTGCCAAAGTGCCATCCAACCAAAATCAAGTTTTGGGTGATTGCACAATTCATACAGCCCTCATATCTCATCATAGGGCTTGACTGAACTCAATCAATAACAAAGCTAACAATCATCGGACAAGAACAGAACAACTGATCCAAACTGACCAATACCACCACACCAGAACCAATACCAAACTAGGACCAAGCGGAGCATCAAGTAAATGCACCAATAACCAAACTCAACCTCAATTAATCAGCACACAGAACTCAACATCAATAATCCAAATCCCCCAAAATTGAAGAGGCTAGGGTTCGAGAAATTTTACCTCCGTCCGTAAGGAAGCAAGACTTCAACACCAATAATTGATCCAATAATTGAGTTAAGGTCGAAGAATCGGGGTTGCTTCTCTTATAGAAGCCGTCCACCGACTCCTCGTAGTCGAAGAACCCTTCGACTAAACAACCCTAACCATTCGACCATTATCCAACCACCGACCTCGCGGTTGCATGTGCGAGAAAATGGTCGAAATCTTAGAATAGAGGCGGAAAAAAAACTTCGACCTTTATTTCGACAATTACTTCGACCATAATCACAGCGGAGGAAAGGAAGAGGAAAAGGTCGAAGAGTTCTGTCTGTCTGAACGATTCTGGAGACGAATCCTGTAATCTAGAAATCCATTCTCCCTTATTTCCAATTTAGCCCCCAGCCTTCCACTTTAATTCAGTCAGGTCCTCAATATTTCAATTTAATGCAATTGAGTCCCCAAGATTTCCAAATCTTCAATTTCAGCCCGTAAACTTTCTGAAATTCCGATTTAGTCCCTGAAGTTTCCAAACTTCACACTTTGATCCCTCAAGACATTTAATATTCCACTTTTCACCCCGGGGAATATTATTTACTAAATATCGTCCATTGTCGCTATTGGACTTCCTTATCCGTAATTGGGCTTTTTAATCCAACTGGGCCCAATTAATTATTTTATTCGAATCGATCTGTCGAATCCTTTAGGTCCAAATGTCCTGAATAAAATTCTTCGCAGCCTTAGAAATTAATTATTTGCTATAATTAATTTCACGAAAATTTTTTACTCATTTTCCGGCACCAGAAAGACTATTCTCCGCCGGAAAAGAATGTTCTGTAACATGGGATATTACAAACCAAGTAGGCCTAAATCTGTACAGCCCAATAATTAAATTGGAGCCTAGTGGAGGTAAGTCCAACAATTTAAATAAGCTCCAAATATGAAATCGAATGAAGTCCACTACTTATTAATATATTGAATGAATTTAATGGTACGAATGGTATTGGTGATTTGAATGACTTGATGATTTCGAATGGAGTGGCCCCCACTTGTATCGAATGGAATTAATTAATTAAGGCTGAATCGAATTGCACCCTGAGTATCGAATGGGGTACAAAAATTCGGATGGGTGTGATGATTCGAATGGCATGTCAGATTCGGATGGAATGCATCACTTTAATTTACTAAGTGTCCGATAATTCTCATTTCCAATTTATAAGTCAAATTCCCCATATGCATAAAGTCTGAAACAACACAATACTTTAATTAATTTCTTCTGCATGCAATACAGAGCCATGACGTCCACTTTGTCTTATTATATGTTAAATCTCAAACTCAAGGATGAAGAACACTTAAAAATATTCATCCAGTTCATAAGAAAGATGGGTGTTTGATCTTTAATAAGAATCACAATATTAAGAATACTGGTTTATTTAGGTGTCAAAAACCCATATGAACTTATAAACACATTTTCCAGATTTTATGAACATGTAAGATGGCTCATTATTCCTTATAAATAAATAAAATGGAGATTTGAGCATAACTGGATCAATGTTAAAACAGATTCAAAGATTATTCTGGAAATATCATGAAAATAATGATAGTAAAATAATGTGATATAAATAACAAGGTTTGATAATGAAGAAATTACCTGAAGAAATTAAACAGTGAGCCTTGCCGAAGCTTAAAGAAGATGAAAATGGAAAAGGGAGTGTAAAACCCTAAGGGAAGAATAAGGGGTATTTATAGTGTGGGAAAAAGAAAGGAAATATCATTTGGTAATTCGAACAAATAAAGGGATGGACATCGAATGGGATGTGGAATCGAATGAAGGAAATGGAATCGGATGGGTTCGAATGGAATGGGGAATGGGAAATACTCCTGATTCGAATGAAAAGGAGAAATTGAATGGATTCGATATCATTCGAATTGTTCGAATGGTTCGATGGTGTCCGAATGTCTTGAAGTCTACCACAGTCTGCCACGTGTCCCACTACTTGTTTCAAATGGAATGAGTGATTCGAATTACTGGCCAAGGGATCTGAATTTGTCCAATTCTGTCCGAGTCGTTCGAATTCGTTCGAATGCCGGCTCCTTCGATTATTAATGTGCTCAATTATATTCTAAGTCTGAACCTACTCGATTAAGCCTACTGTTTGATTTATCCGATTTACTAAATGTAGCCCTTTATTTTTTTTTAAATCTGGATTTTTCTCGCGATTGCTATGATTTGATTTTCCCAGTCCACTGGTGCATCGATAATGGTCCTAAAAATTTGTTGGTCACATTCACATTTTGATTTTCTAAGTGTCACCCCTAACTACGCGATTAATTAATCAGGTTGAAATTTATTAATTAATCCTAATCCGGTCTAGTAATACGGGGTATTACAAGATATTACATCTCTACTCCCTTAGGGTCATTTCGTCCTCGAAATGCATACTGAGGCAACAACATACTAGAAACTCTAGGTCAGATTACTACGGAATTCTCACGCCAGAATTAAGAAACATGTCCCGAAATCACCCTATCGCAACTAGTCAAGGCTAAAGATGGCTACCCGCCCAACCTTCACCACTAACTCATAAGGTCCTATTCAACAGGGACTCAACTTACATTCCTTCCAACTCCTTTCATGCCCTATACAGGCGAGACATGCATCGATACCTAATCCCTTAACTCAACCCAGAGTCACTACTACCTTGGTCTGCATCTCATGTCTATCTTATCCTTTATCTAGAAGTAACAACGCACCAGAATTGACTGCACCGTGCTCTCTCTTTTGACCACATACTCACAAGAATATTGTTTCTGCTTAATTAGACCACCATGACCCATAACATGTCCATCCATTGCCTCTTAACTTTAGACTACCGAGTCACCCAACCTATGGAGATGGGTACCTGCATCGTTTTAGAATCTCTCGCTCACGTACTCACCCCACGTCACGGATTAAAACATGTGACTCCTCCAGCTCAAAAGCCAAGTCCCTAACTTTACCACACTCGGGAACTCCCCCAGCAACCAGCGACAGAATTCCACCATCCTCAAGGAACTATGAATCCCACCAACCTTCACCATTACCACTTGAGAGCGGTTCCTCTCTTACTCAGGCACAAGCTAGGACACCAAAGGGAAGACGCTTGTCCAACTATGACCCTTAACTAGCAACTCTTGAACTGCCCACTGCCATGACACCTCAGTGCAAGTCATCCAAGAAGAATTCTCTAATCCGGCACCAATTCAACTGCAGTCTCTCTCGAAACACCTGTCCCTTGAGCATAAGGAAAAAGGTAACTTCTCCCGAACCACATCAGAAAGGTTGGCGGGCACTAAAGGGTCGAAATGAGTTAACACACGACGGCATTCTGAGCTATGCAGAACTGAAGGTAAATGGTAATCCCTACAAAAGAGACAACAAATACGGCGAAGGCACGGTTATAAGGTCTGACCAAAGATGACAAAGTCGAGATAAGCATGGATTAAACACTAGGTCCCAAAAGAAATATAGGAACTTCATAGCTACGCACACAAGACTAACAAACTGTCATTCTAAATCTACCACCAGGACTCTCCTCAAGGGAGAATAACAATAAAATGGCCCAAAAAGCCCATGATCAACACCGATCGCGCTAGGGAGTACCCTCTTGCACCAAAATACACCCCTAAATAGTAAGAACGGATACCCTAAAGAATATCAACGGTCCAAGCCGCAGCACACGCCGGAAACTCGAGGTAGAATTAGGTACGATGCGCAAAACAAAATTAACACCCAATTGGGTGCGGCACAACAGTGAGACTAACAACTAACCATGCTACTTAATGCATCTCAGGTGAAATTTCGGGCTATGAGGAGGTACCTCCAGCGAACCAGTAGGGGCCGAATTATTATTCGTAGGATTTTGAGTGAGGTCGAGTGAACCCCTGTTGTAATTATATTGTGCTAATGCTATCTTTGGTTGGAGGGGGTTCAGTTTGATTTTATTAGTTACTCAAACATCTTATGTAATTCATTTGTTCGACTTGTACTAAATAGCTGAGTCTCAGTGTGAGACAATTATGATACTAGATACTAGTTTGTAACTAACCCCGCACTTAATTTATTTTCCTTTGTGTGACTTATTTTATTAAATGCTGAGCTGTGATCAAAGGGGATGTAGCTTCCTAAAATCCAGCGTACTTTGATAGGATAGATGATTTAGCCTGAGCAATCGGCTTACTCGGGGTTTAGGGTAGATTCCCTTGGTAAGTTGGGTGTGATGGTAACATTTTCGGTTCATGGAATTCGAGGTGTTATAGAATGACTCAAGTGACAGGGTTGTTCTTAGAGACAGGAGCTGATGGATCAGGTGAGAGTGACCAAGCTCGTATGAAAGTAGCTCAAGATAGACAGAAGAGCTATGCAGATCAGGCCTGTAGAGACATGAAATTTCATGTTGGAGAGTGGGTTCTATTGAAAGTATCACCAAGGTACATAGGACCGTACGAGATAATTGGTGAAGTGGGCGAAGTAGCCTACAGACTTGCACTTCCGAATGAACTTGGGAATGTGCACAATGTATTCCACATATCACAGCTAAGAAAATATGTGGCAGATCCGACTCATGTGTTAGAACCCGAAACAGTAGAATTGGATGAGAATCTCACGTATGAAGAGCACCCAGTTAGAATAATAGACATGAAAGTACGTGTTACCCGAAATAAGGATGTCCGACGTGTGAGGGGTCAGTGGTCCCGACATGGACAAGAGGAATTCACTTAGGAATTAGAGTCGGCAATGCAGGCCCGATATCTGCAGTTGTTTGAGGATTAGAGTCGTAGTACTAGATGTACTTTGTAACACCCCGTTTTTGCACGTACGGAAATGTTACTGCCACACCTAACTTATAATGGAATCTAGTGCCTAATCCCATCATATGCTCAGTGTTCAGGTTAATAAATCATCTAAAAACCCTATCAGAGTACACTGGATTTCATGAAGTTTAGTCCCCTCTGATCGCAGCTCTCTGTTACTCAGAATAAAACTAACACGTTGACATGGAGAATTAAGTTTACATACCAAGTCCAACTATACTATTACATTGTAACACCCGGTGTTACTGTACAAAATTTCAAGATTTTATTCGGAAATAAAGTCCCAAAAATGAGTAAAAAATTTTCGCGAATTAATTATATGGAAGTAATTAATTTACAAGATGCGAAAAATAAAAATAAGTGAAATATTTAATTTATTCCCAAGAGAGATAAATTTAAATATTAAGAGATTTGGGGCCAAAATAAGATTTTGGAAGTTTCTGGGGTCGATTTGGAAGACTAAGAAAGCTTGGGACTGGATCGCATTTAAGGGGAAACTTGGGGGACTAAATGGCAATAAGGCCTTTGTGATTTTTAATTAAAAGAATCAGAAGCAGATTGAAGCAGAAGGCATCGAGGGATTTGGAGTTTTCTTCATCTTCTCCCTTCCATTTTCTTCTTCTCATGTCGAGGGTTTGGATCGGAGGTCTCAAGTTTTACTCCTCCTCCACACCATTGTCGCGAGATTTGAGTTTCCCCTCGTTGTGATTTTTGGTTGTGGTCGCGAAGTAAAACCGCGACCATTTCAAGGTCGCGATTTGAGATTGGAGGTTGCGGGTTTTGAGAGATTTGGGGTCGAAGGTTGGAGGGCTAATATAAATAGCAACCCCTTCGACCTTGTGTTCAATTATTGTTGGTGATTTTGGATCTTGGACTTGGCTTTATCCTCTTCGGCCGATTGTGAAGGTAAACTCTCAACCCTAGTCTTCGATTTTGGGGATTTGGATGATTTTGGTGTTGTTGTAAAGATTCCTATGATGATTGATGTTTCGATATGAGGTTTTAAGTGCCGGATGTTCGATTTGGGGTCCCTTCGATTTTCTGTCCTGGTTCAGTCACTGGTTTGTCTCGGTTCAGTCGGTTTCAGTTGGGGAGTTTGGATTTTGTTTCAATTGCCCGGTGATGGATTTAGTTCGAGGGCTTGAGGTTCGGTTGATGTTCTGTTGCCCCCAAAATCTAATTTGGGTTGGTAGCCAAAATAATCGAAGGTTGTGAAGGTTTTGGTTCGGCTTCTAGTTTGGTTGTGTTCTGCCGTTTGTTGTTGTTGAGTTTAATTCCAATTTTAATTTCCCCCTTTCTCAAGCTTTTTGCTTTTGATGATTGAGGTTGGAGATTTTAATTGGTTGGGGAATTGGCCAAGGATGTTAAGGACCGAGACCGGTCTGATGCCATCCCTCGATTTTGGTTGCAAGTTTGGTTCAGTTTTTGGCTTGGCAGTGTGTGTTGCCCTTGCATATGTTCTTCCTGTTCTTCCCCCATTCTTCATATTGTTCTTGACAGAATTGGCATTTGATCCGTGTAAGAAATTGTAACATCCCATGTTACAGAACAGTCTTTTCCGGCGAAGAACAGTGTTTCCAGTGCCGGAAAATGTGTAAAAATTTTTCGCGAAATTAATTATAGAAGAATAATTAATTTTTAAGGCGTGAAGGATTTTATTGAGAATGTTTGGGCTTAAAGAATTCGATGGATCAGTTCGAATAAAATAATTAATTGGGCCCAGTTGGGTTAAAAAGTCCAATTACGGATAAGGAAGACCAAAACGACGATGGGTGACATTTAGTAAATAATATTCCCCGGGGTGAAAAATGGAACATGAAGGTTCTAAAGGGGTCAAAGTGTGAAGTTGGAAAACTTAAAGGACCAGATTGCAAACTCAGAAAGTTAAGGTCCTGAAATTGAAGATTTTGAAATATTGAGGACCTGACTGAGTTAAATTGAAAGGATGGGGACTCAATTGAATTGAAGTGAAGTTGGAGGGACCACCTTGTAAATCTCTCATCCTTAATTGTTAAGAATGAGGATTGAAGACAGAATCGGCAGAACGGGCATTTGGTTCTTTCCCTCTTCTCTTCGTTCTTCTTCTTGATGTCGAAGCTTTGATCGATGTCGTAGGTTTGGTTGCGATGTCGTAAGTTTTAGGGCAAGGGTTGGAAGGCCTATTTAAGGCAACCCCCTCCCTTCGACTCCATTATTGGAGCCGGCGACTGTGGATCTTGAAGTTTTCCTTCGGCCGATCGATTAAAGGTAAAACTCTCGAAACCCTAGTCTTCGATTTTTGGGGATCTTGATGGTTTTGGTGTTATCGTTGAGTTACCAATGACGATTTGAGTAAATCCGAGGTCTTGAGTTGTTGTATGTCCGATTCGGTTCAGTGAAGTTCCGGTTTCTGTTTCAGTTTTTGGTTTCGATTCTGAGGTTGCGATGTTGTAGATGTTCGATTGTGCTCGGTTCCGTGTTCGATTTCAGATCTGTGTTGGTTTGGGTGATCGGTCTCGTTTCTGTTTCAGTTTGTATGTGGGGTTTGGTCCCGATTTAAATGCCCGATGAAGGTTAATCCGAGGGCTTAAGGCTGCGATCGGTGTTGTGTTGCCCCCGATTTCTATTTGGGATTGGTAGCCAACACGATTGAAGATGTGGGGAACGTTTTGGTTTCTGCCGTTTTTGGTTGTGTTATAGATTCCAGTTTATTTCGTTTCCCCACTTATGGATCTCTTCGGATTAATGGGGTTGGAGACATTTGAATTGGATTTGGAGATTTGCCGATGATGTGAAGACCGAGACCGGTCTGAGGCAAATCCAGTGTCGATTTTGGTTCGGTTGTGATTCCAGTTCGGTTTCTGGGTTTGGCAGTGTGCTGTGTTCGTCTTGTTTGTAACATCCCGTGTTACAGTTAAAGATATTCCGGCACCGGAAAAAGTGGAAAAATTTTTCGCGAAATTAATTATTAGAAATAATTAATTTCAAGAAGGCGAAAAATATAATTGGGCTAAGCAAGATGGAATTAAAAGGTTAGA
>MAYD01486923.1:0-11967 GCA_001909325.1 Ruellia speciosa
AATCAAACACCTTCATGACAAGACTGAAATACAAAAACAAATTTGCTATGGCCTCTCTGTCCCTCCACCTCCACCTCCAGCTGCGTTTCTGTTGCTTTTTAACTCACCATTCCAGGTCCAGCCACGGGGAGCCAAACAAACACAAACTTTTCTGTGTCAAGAGTATTAAGGTGGACTTGTTTCATGACACTGGAACAACTGCCATCACTCTTTTTGATCCTGCAGCTCATGCGCGCCAGAAAATCCCCACACAGAAGCAGTTGGCGGATCCATATCGCCAGGGGATCATCACTGAAGAGGGCGGCCTCTACACCCAGACAATTGTTTTAAGGTCCTACGAAGTAGGTCCTGACAAAACCGCAACCATTGATAGCATTCTCAACTTCCTTCAGGTGAAGGATTTGGGTTTTTCTTTTCAATGGAACTAATGCATTCTCAGTTTCTTCACAAGGTAATCAATGATATACATTGTTGGCTTGTCGCAGGAAACAGCTTTGAATCATGTGTGGATGTCGGGGCTTCTGGGTGACGGCTTTGGTGCCACACATGGAATGATGAGAAACAATCTTATTTGGGTCGTTTCAAGAATGCAAGTTCAAGTGGATCACTACCCAATCTGGTATTAAAACTAATACCTAGCTAGCTTAATTGCTTAATCATGTTGTGTGTGACATAGTAGCCTAGTAGGCAAGGCAAATAAAGTCTTGATACATGATGCATATTGTAAAATGTAAATTTACAGGGGCGAGGTAATGGAAATAGAGACATGGGTGGGAGCATCAGGGAAGAATGGGATGAGACGGGACTGGATACTCAGGAGTAAAGCAGATACGGGCCTCGTATTTGCACGTGCAACCAGGTTACGGTCCTCTCTCTGCTTTTCATTCATCATCGTCTCTTGTTGATTTCTTGCAAGACTTGACGATTTGGTTTTGGCCCGGGACAGTACATGGGTGATGATGAACCAGGAGACAAGGCGCCTTTCCAAAATGCCAGATGAGGTAAGGGCAGAAATTTCACCCTGGTTCATCCTGAAGCAAGCAATACAAGAAGCCAGCCCCGAAAAAATACCCAAACTCGATAACAACGCACAGTATGTGCTCTCAAACTTGAAGGTCGGGTAGCTTTCCTTAAAACATTCAACCTCGGCATCATAAAGAATCCAGCACATTTGTCTCTATTCTGATTCTGAACCCTAACCCTATTTTAATTTGCAGCCTAAAAGAAGTGATTTGGACATGAATCATCATGTGAATAACGTCAAGTACGTTGGATGGATGCTTGAGGTAAGTCCTGAGCTTAATTTTCTCAGATCAAGATGAACTGTTGAGAGCTGAGCTGAATAATGATGCATATATTTCAGACAATTCCTGATGAATTTTTGGAGAACCACCAGCTGTCAGAAATAACACTAGAATACAGAAGAGAATGCGGGAGCTCAGACGTCGTGAAATCACTCTGCCAGCCGCAAGAAGATGGACTGCTAAAAACTGGGACTCAGCACTACACTAATCACCTTGGATTAAACGGGCATACTTCATCATTGTCCACAGAAGTTATAGAGGGGAATGGGCTGTTGGAGTCCTTAAATCAGGGGGGAAATTTTAGCTACACTCACCTGCTCCAGGTACAAGGGCAGCCCAAAAATGAAGAAATGGTGAGGGGAAAGACCACATGGAAGAAAAAGCTGAATGCTTTACCCTTTCCTCTCTAGCTGGTCCAGTGGTCCACATAAGTCCTTGATGGTGTTGCACGAGTCCACCTGCTGGGAAAGCAGAATGAAGAATATGTACAAATAATTTGACAACAATGTAAAGCACAGTTGAGAAGGGAATGAAAATAAAGCAGGGTGTGTTGGCAATGGTAAGTAGGTATAGGCAAAGCATTATATTGTATCATTGCCGTATATCCTCGTATATTACATGTGTATTATGTTATGTTTCCGCTTATGGTCTAAAAAATACTACTACTACTACTACCGATTACATTCACTACTAACAAGTAGGTTTTAACCAAATGCAATGACTATAATTCAAGGGTAACAATACAACACAAGAAAAGAAAGTGAAAACAGAAAAAACAAAAGAGTCTGATCCCAAGCCTAGATTAACAAAGAATAATAATCTCACGAATCATCCTGGAGAAGATATTCTCTCTACAGGCTAAAGCTATAAAAGAGGAGAGGGAATTTACAATAAGGAAGAGAAAGGGAAACCTGGAGGTATGGTATCTCCAAGAACAGCAAAAGACATACAAACTGTAGAGGCTAAACCATTTTTCGCCTCATAGATCTGTGGAGCTGCCAAGACCATGTAGTCAAGAACGCCGCAAGTCCAACCCCAACACAACTCCAAAATATAACCAACCATTTGGGCATGGCATTAGGAAACAATCCTGCAAATAACAAACAATATATTATATCAAGATATAGAAGATATAAGATATAAGCTAGCTTGAAGGTTGATTAGCAGATCATAAAACCAGACCATGTCCAAACTTGATACAGATGAGGAGCTCCACGATGCATATGGCAACAGAAAGCCAACAAAACGTTCCCACCTTCTTCACTGGTTTTCTGAGGTAATAAGACCAATAGCAAAAAAATCCATGATAACATGAAAACCACTGCATGATTGTTATCAGCAGATGAGGCATGGAGGAAAGGCAAATTACCTGTTTTGTAGGTAAGAGTTGTACTCACGGATTGTGGGTATGGCGATAAGCCACCACAGAACCAACCTATATATTATGAGTGGGTTTCGAGGAGGAATCCAAAGGCAGAACTTCAAGAAGAATGTGTTGAGTTCCACAGTCAAGAAAATGATGCAGAGGCTGAGAACCTGAACAAATCGGACAGGACCAAGAAAAGGGTGCCATTCATCTTTGTCCCACCTGGCTGGTGTAAACTGGCCCAGTGTTCTTTTGACCTGAAAAAATTAAACAATGCAATAAGACCTCCTCTCTACTAGAACATCAGGAAAATGAGCCAGAAATTATCATCAAACATACTTTGCCCATGATGTTTGGCTGCCTGCTTATGCCAACCCAATCATAAGTTTTACCATCGAAGTACCTTACAGTGAGCATACCAGCCCAAATACCTGCCAACCAACTAATGTGAGAGAGGTTTCATAATAACATTCTTCCACCTAATTATTTTCGGGCGTAACTGATGTATCTCAGAACAAATTAGCTCAGTTTATTGGCTATTAGCAGTGACAGTAATCGAAGACATACAGAAGAAATTATCATATGAATGCTGATTAGGCACATAAAAGCCCAATCAACAGTCTAAAGTCTGCTTCACACATTATCAAGGATTATCCAGCTATGTGCTATAGACACTCTATTGTTTTACATTTAACGGTAAAAACAGTTAGGCAAAATTAACCGAGAACAACCCAATACCAGCAGTCATAATTTCCTCAACAAATAATGGCAATCTTCCGTAAGTGGGCTCAAACTACAAGCCAGACAGCCAAAGAATATGTGTCAACCTCAGCAACACCAACAAAGAAGCATGAAACAAAGAAAATGTGACCCTTTCTAATGACCTAATCATTATTAAACCAAGAATGCATAATCAATGATAACAGGCACAAAAATTCTTACCGAACCAATTGCAGATTAATATATCAAGAATAATGCTGTCCCACCAGCATTCATTGAAATTTGGCAACATGTGGCGAAAGGTGAGCTGGAAACATCAATGTGAAATCACTTTAGCAAACATATAGCATGTATGTATAAATTGCAAAATGAAAGAAGAGCAACATAATAATAGTAGGCAGATGACAAAGAACTGACCTCCATGAGCTCAAACCCTATTGAAAGAACCCACAAAAGAGGCTGGTTTCGGAACATTATAGCTTTCCCCCACCATCCAAGTATATGAGCTAGAACAAACTCATCAAAAAGTGTGTCCTATATTCATAATACAATGTATGGGTCATCCAGATACCCAGGCAACAAAGTTCATTGCATGGTATATCACTATAAGAACAGAACATTCAAAGCAGGGGAAAACTAAAGATAACATACATAAACATTCTTAAACCTGCTTGTTGGATTCTCAGCCACGTAAATTCGGCAATCAGCACCATAGGATCTTTCTGGAAGTTCTGCATGAGAGGATATCCATGAAAGTAAGGACTAAGGACAGTTGGGCATAATATAGGCCATCAGAATGAATATTACCGACCATGTATTCCCCAACCAAAACAAAAATTCAAATGGTGACTTGAAAAAATAAATAAATAACCGGAGGCTTAATATACTTACCAATGCCAAGATCAAGGTGCATGAATTTCATAAATTGCCTTGCATCATCACGCTTCTGATGAGAAACAGACAGGTGCATCAGAATCTATTGAGAGCAAAAAAGAAACCGCAACTTACCTACATCAAGAGAAAGGACTTCTTCTCTTTTTTCATTCAATGTATGCTAGTATAAATCAGCCACCAGAGTTCTTAGAGTTCTTGGAGAAAGTGCAGATAAAATCCCGGAGTTGGAAAGCTTAACATATGCGTACAAATGATAACAAAAAGTTTACAATAATCATGGGGAATACCCAAGAGACTCTTCAGAAACCAAAAACTTATTGTGATTGTATTATATCTTGTGAATGTATACCTAGGTAATTTCTTTAGTGCTCCTCTGAAAATGAGAAGAAAAAAGGAAAGAGGAAGCAACACAGCCACTGCATAAAACTTTCTGCCATTTAAGTACTTTTTTGCAAATGAAAAAAAAAATTGAATAATATTCTTTCTCTGTAAACAATAATTGATAGTTTACCCTACATCACCAATAAATAGTTTAACTGACATTCAAATTTACTCAAAATGTGCACAAGAAAAAGGCCGGCCCAGACAAAACTGTTATGACTAACCTGGAAAAGCAAAAATGTCAATGCAACAAGGTAGATAACAGCCATTCCATGAACTAGGCGCCAAATTGCAGGATGTGGCCGGATAAGTACGCTGTAAATGGAAACACAATCAAGTCTATCAAGTCAGAAAATGAGTTTTTGATCAACACACAAATAGGCTAATGAAGAACTTCAAACATCCAAGCCTATTTCATGAAGCCACTCATTATCAATATGTTCACAGAAGTACTTGATTAACAAAAACTAAAGAACACATTGAGATGGCTTGAGATTTCCAATGAAACATCTTTTCAACATCTGGTAAGCCAAGTTACATAGTTGCAAAACAGGATTACCAGACCTACAAATAAGAATCCAAGCCAACTTCTTCATGTAACACTGAAAACTTACAGATAAATTTAAAGAAAGCACAAGAAACAGATTTCTGATATGAAGAATAACACCGACTTACGTGGGAGGGGCTTGTAACAAGCTATAAGCAAGATACACTGTAATCATTGCCCAGATACCCCTATAAAGGCAGTAACCAACAGTTTAATTGAGTTTATGTAAAAGAAAGCAAAAAACACAAAACTTTGAGAAGATAATATGGTAGAACACCTTTTCACAGAGGTAACAACATCACTTTCTGAATTGCGTTCAGGATCAAGAGCTCCACTTGCCCAACTGGGTAGAAATATGCAAAAATTAGAACTTCAGTTAAACATTTAGTGACTTAAAATTTCTTTATCACTCTTCTGTAATGTTTACTCATGCAGGAAAGAGTGATTGTGAAAACCAGTGAGTAAAATGGCATGACAGTAGACCAGAAAAACATAGAAATATATGCATACATATATAGCCATATTAAATCAACCTATATTGCTTCTTTTATAATAAAAAAAACTTATGAATGCAAAACATAACAAGTAAACAGCTTACACAAGAAAGCATGCACCAATGAGTAACAAAGTAATGGTACGAGGCTTGTACGCCCAAGCAGTCCATGGGTCTAGCTCATCAATGTTGGATGCACATACATCACCATTTTGATAAGTGTCCCTCTCCCTCTTTCTCACTCTCCGATGACCATTCACTTCCATACCCAGAATATCTAGTATTCTGAGCAATTACTGCAGATCAAGAGAGATAACCCATATATGCGATGTAAATTGTAATATATTTCTAAGTTTTCATTAGATATACAAAGGCACACTCTTGACTCTTCCAGAGCACAATTAGGAATCTTATTCCACTATGGTAAAGAGAAAAAATAGAGTTGAAAGAACAGTACAATTAAATTTATCTGCTTACAAGATTAACCCACTCTTTCACCATAAAGCATTAAAACAAGAAAGGGGTAATGATGTCACTGTCAACCCCTAAATTGGACACCACAAAATAATGATTTGATTGTAATTTGTAAAAAGTCATTCATTGCATGCAAATGGAAAAGCGCCATTGATATTTAGGGGTCTGAAACTCTTGCTACAATTCAAAATTGCATAATACGTCATAATCGGGCATTCAACACCCAAAATCAGTGAAAAGAACGTCCGGTGCATGCGACGAATCGAACAACCTCCAAAAGGATTAACAGAAAGATAAAAGCTTGCCCTGTTGCACACCCAACTCAGTATACGTAGAAGGGTTGCACTGCAAACACATGTGTACAGTCACCAAACATATGTCATTCTAAAAAAGAAAAAAATAAATCAGCGGAACAAATAATGATGCAAAATGATTTAGTGAGGAGGCATGTCGAATTATTGACCTTTTTTCTCCCCCACTAAGGAAGGTATAGAAACGCTGGCAGGCGATCCCCAGACCCAGTGGCACGATTGGATGAGGAAAGAATCTGAAGCGTGGGAGTGGGATCAAAAGTTAAGAGAATAGAGCGGAAGAAAAGCAAGACTAAAAGTGGAGAAGAAAAGCAATAATACTGCACCAAAATAAAATATCAAGGGCTCAAGTGAGTGAGTGAGTGTGTGGGAAGAGAAACAAGAGAAACCGAAGCATATAGCAGTATTATATAGTAGCAGATAGAACATTGAAGGGAGAGCCAAAAAGGTGAAGGATTGAAGGAAGTTAGGAAGGAGAAGAAGCCGAGAAGGGCAGTGAACATAAAAGGCCAAAAGGGTAGGGAAAAGGCAAAAGGGGCAGGTGGCAAAAGCTAGTAATCGGGATTGGGGATGACGTTGAGAAAACGAAATTAAAAAGCAGCACTACACTACACTACTACAGTGGGCTCAGCGGCTGTAAAGCATAAAGGGTAAAGTGCAAACCTTCTTCCTTCTGTTGTATGACTATGACTATGTGTCTATGTTAGCCTATGGCCTCTTGTAACTTGAGTTCTAAGTCCAACCTCCAGCCAATGACGCTACAGACTACAGACTAAAGACTACAGACTACAGAGTACACAAACTGTCACACAGTACCCATTTCTTTCTTCAACAGACTTTGGATTCCAAATTATTATCTTTTTATTACTCCTTGTCATGAAAATCATTCGAATTGGTTATTTATAGCAAAAGGAGAAAAGGGCATCCCTGAAGTACTCCTACTAATTAAAGGATTGTTCAAAATGTCGACTCTTGAGTCTTGATCACTGTACGAATTAATTGGGCCCAAAAACTACCCTTCTTACACCACAAAAAATTATCATTTTTTTCAAAAATACCCTTGGCTCCACAATATAATAACAATCACATCACCCACAAAAAAAAGTCAAACAGTGGGGCTCATTCCAAAAATACCCTTCATTTCACCACAAAAAATTACCCAAAAAGAAAATTATAACCACTAAAAATACACCCAAAAAGAAAAGTGTAACGAGTAATTGAAAACGGATGAAGTATGAGATTTATTGCACTAAAAGCCCTGCATATAAAATAATGCAATTAATTAAAGCTGTCACCCAACTCATCGATATCGATATTAGCATAGGACAATTCTTTATACACCAGTCCACTGCATTAAAAATTTTGTGCCCACTGCCCACTTCTATGATAGCAATTCAAATTCCATAATTACATTTGTGGCATTGTGCTGCCTGTCCCTGTGGCTGTGAGCAATGCGGATCATCTTTCCCATTTAATGTGCATATACTTGTTAGTACGGAATATTCCTTCTTTAGTTTTACAGAAGAATGAATACATGAATGCAAGAAAGCACATAAATGTAGTGAATGTAATTGACCTAAATTTGGTAGCCTTTAATTTTAAGCTTCCAAAACTGTCTGCCAAGTACAATAAAAACATAAATATGCCCTAAGCCTAACTTACACAGAAATGGCATTAAATATGATCATGATCCTCACTCCTCAGCTGATGAAAAGACTAAAAGGCCCTTTTGGTGGGACTTGGGACTTGGGAGTATTAATGTACTGTATTAGTAGTGTTTCTATTGGACTCCTATTCTGTAGTGCTTACCTGACAACATTTCCCCGACCCCACCTTGTCTCCGGATTTTGACCAGCTTTCTTTACGGATTATATATACAAGACTATACTACTATATATCCTTTATGGAATCACAAATCTAAGATCCAAAATCAATCATCAAACAGATCAAATTTAATAATTGAGTGTCATTATATATATTAGAAAGTACCAGATTACTATTATTGAAGATAGTATGATGATAAGGGGAGGGCTTCTTTTGCCCCCAGCCATTACATCCCCATTCCTTTCAACTAGTAAAATGAAATCGAGGAGAAAAAATTTAAAAAAATAAATAAAAAATAAAAACAAGTGGGACCCGTTAACTTTAGTGTCCTTTCAATTGAAGAATGGTGTCACCAACCGACTTTAAGCAATGGGAAAATGAGGTTGTGATACTTGTGATTAGACATTAATGAATGGTGGTGGGCAGTGGGTAACAGGCACGATTGACGATCCTTGACAAATGACAATTGACAAGGGATTGTGTCATCACATTCTTGGATTAGCTAGCAGGCTGCAGGTCAGTGGTGCTTGTGTTTAATTTGTGCCCCCTGACCCCTGTTTGTGCACCATTGGTGGTGGTATTGGTACGGCGTGTCATGTTTGTAACATTATAACGGATAATGAAAGCCATGTGTACCCTAAATGGAATATGTATAATTCTGACAAAAACAAAAACAAATTACTAAAATGCATCACATTCAGACAGCAATGTTGCAAGAAAAAGCGTTCCTACGCTTGTTTTTTTCTCACTTGCATATTTTTTTTAAGGCAATTGAGGTCAAGGCAACAGCTGTAACAGTAAAATATACAAATGTAATGGGACTGGGATGGGATGTCATTCAGTGCTGCAAGAAGATTTGTTTATGCAAGTGACATTGATTAAAATAGTGAATATTCGCTTATACCGACAGGACAGGTAATTTGGCTTCACTCTCTGTCTCAGTAAAATTTATTTTACATCCCTAAAAATCAATAATAATAACAACAATAATAATAATTTGTTAAAAATGAGGACATGAAGGGCCTGCATAGTTTCCCAAGCTGTCTTGCACGCATATAGCCAGATTCACTCTCAACATTATTCACCTAATCAAATGCATGATTCCGACACACACATCAATGTCGCATTTCGAGGACAATTTAATTTATATTTTATGTTTCCCTATTTCTTACTCCAAAAATAATACTCCGGCAACTAGCACCAGTACACTGCATGCACGAAGCATGTATATATAGTCCCTACTGTTCTTCAGCTACACAACAAATATCAAAACATTACATTAGTATAACAAATCAATACTTGCAACAGTGGAATGGAACCACTGTCCGAACAAAACCAATAAACAAATACCTACTAAGTTGAATCTACAACCTGCAGTTTCACTTGGGCTTTTTCGCCCATCACCAGTGGAGAAAAAAACAAGTACAGCCCACTCACTGCAGTGGTTAGATGATCAATTCATCAAAGGGAGAAAAAGAAAATGATAAGACTGCTTTCTCTCTATTTGCAGCCAATCCCAATTAGGGCCTTAAGAAAAATAAGAACAGGCCACAGAGCATGGCCACTCATCACCATTTAAGCCCTACATTTGTTCCCATCATATTTTCATGCCAGTCAGCGTGAGTCATTATATATACAATACACAAACACAGGGGAGAGAATCAATTGGATTGTCAACGTGAGAAATCTACTAATCCATCTACCACCCTTTTCCCACCCAAGTTCCAGGAATTCCACACAGCATCTAGCCCTCTAGCCCTTCATTGCTCCATCCTTCAAAGATGCTCAAATTAGGTTTGCCAGACCACAGGCAGAGATAATGACAACACTGCATATCCCAACTTCAACTTGGCACCCTTCCATTCTCATTGCTGATCCAGTATTAGTTTGGCAGTTAATGAACATGCCAGAATTTTGCATGCTTACTGCAAAGTAGCACTCAGCTAGTGTCCATGCAATCATTCTGTGCCTATACTAGCACCAAGTCGGAAAATGTTGATTCTTTGCTGCAATCCGCTCATCCTTCATCCCAAGGTATACCCACATTTATATGTGAGCTTTCTTGCTTTTCTTTAGCAACATTGACATGTTGTCAACAAAATCATTCCCCACCCCATTCCTTCCAAGCAGCCACTGCAGAGCTTCAGCAGCTGCATCTTTTTCTGCTTGCTTCTTATTGTTGTAAGGTTGCCCCATTATCTGCATACCATTGAATTCAACAGTTGCTCGAAATTGGTTGTTCTTAAGCTGTTTAGTCTTGTAGTTTGGTGCAGCATACCCCGCCCGAGACAGTAATGTCTGCAGCTGGCTCTTAGGGTTATCCCCTCCTGGTCCACTCTCTGTATTGTAAGCAAATGCTGGTTTTGGTGCTGTGTCAGTGGCTACCACTGATGCTGCAATCGATTGAATGGAAGGCTTCAGCACTTGACCGCTAAATACAAATCTGCCTCCACACTGATCTTGTGAGATCAGCAGACGTATTGCAGATATGAGATGATGATAGGAATGTATTCCCATTCTGGGATTAAGGAGCTGCAAGTGAGAATTTAGTCGATCGCATTCAGATTATCAGTAAATGATACAGCTCGACTTTCCAATCACAAAATTATTTCTGGTATGGTCAGAGCACACTGCTAACGAACCAAATGGAACTTGAAAAGAAACAGAGAGGGGCACTCACTTTGGTTTGAATCAAATCATCAAGCTCTCTCCTCAGACTCAGGAACAATTCTGCCGTAGCAGGATCTAAATAAAACTCCAAGTATCCATTCAACATTTTCAACTCACCATCCTGCAAAATCATAATAATATGAGCCACATGAGCACATGGTACATATATTGGTAGCTACTATCTTCATCTTGATAAACAGAGGGTTTTTTAAGCTGAATTTCAGGGGAGGCAATTATCTATGCAGAATTGCAGATTGAGAAATTACCATCTCTCCTTTTGAGATGCTACCACCAAACAAGAGCAGCATTGAATCAGATACAGCAGTCGAGTCTCGCAGAAACACAGAGTTTACTTTAATTTTTTCATTGAAAACAAGCCATGGATATGGAATTCTTGAGCAATGTGCATTAACCGAGCTCTGATTCAATTTGAAAGAGACTTGAGAAATTCATATAATATATATATATATATATATATATACATGTTCTATCTCAAAGGCAAAACGGGGATACCAAGCCAATGGAACACTTACAGAGTACAAAAGCACTTTCCCATCTTCCATTGTTTTCAGAGAGAAGGATTTCTCATTGTGCTGTAAATAAATTTAAACCACGTTGTTAAATATAAAAGGAAGGTCAATTTAATGGTTAGGGCAACAGCAAAAAGGGAACCACATCACTTTTTCATGTTGAAGGAGTAAACATGACTAAGCATCCTCGCAAAGAATGGAAAATCAGCTCATAGGTAACTATAACAGAGAATAAATATTAACAATACTATTTTTGGAAAAGCTAATTGCATTACCAAAACAGAACAAACGCCAGGATACAAGCCACAACAAATGATTGCACGAAGGAGATGCTCATCATAGCTCCAAACATTGTACATAGTGGGGTTGCTATCCACTAGACCAGCATCGTTTAGCAAAGAGTAGAACTCCGCACGGAGTGAATCAATGGCTTTCATTGACTGCATAGACAGA